>JAZAVJ010000094.1:0-138171 GCA_037954315.1 Neonectria punicea
TATTATTACTTATAGCCGTATTATCTAATATAGTCCTAAAGTTAGTAATATTATTACTATTATTATTAAAGGGCTATACCTTAATCTTATCTTAATCCCCTCTCTTAACCTCTATCTTAACCTCTATCTTAACCTTAGCCTTAATCTCCTTACTTAGAGATATATACTTATACTTAACCTTATAGGAGGTTAGGTACTTAGTAGGAGTATTAGACTTAATATCGGTAGGTGTGCTATTAATAGCCTGCTTATAGCTATGGATAGGCTTTAATAGTATCGTAAAGTCTAGATCGGGCTTTAGCTTAATATTAAAGTACTAAAAGCATAATATTACTAACTTACGCTTATTACTTAGTAGGATCCTAATAACCCTAAAAAAATCCCTAAGTATAATTATCTTATATATAATATCTAAAAATTCAATAGGGCTAAATAAAGCTATTATAGTAGGCGTCCCTAGATAGGTAGGCTAGTAAGTTATTAGTAGGGATTTAATAGGGATAAAATGGACGGTTAGAAGAGGGATGGGATAGGGATTAGGAAGGAAAAAAGATTATTATTATTACGATTATTATTAGTTTGAAGAGAGATTAGAGAGATTTTTATTTTGCTTGTAGAGAGATTCTTCCCTTCTTGCAGAGAGATGAGAGAAAGAGAACTCTTTGAGTTCGAAGCTTAAGTCCTTTACCTTTGTTTATGAGAGAATTTGAGATCCTTCTTTTCCGATCATAATACGAATTGCCATCCGCCCTTTATCCCTTACACACTGATTATTAAGCTGGCGGTAGGCCATTTCGATGCCTTACTAACATTCTTTTCCTGCTACCGACCTGATAATTATTCTTATGAGATGCTTTCCTGCTAGAGGGTACTAAATATAAGACTGCTATGGTATATACGCGCAATCTGGTGTAGCTTTGGGCTGACTGATGAAGATGCCTATATAATACTTTACTATATACCTTCTTAAGGGATTGCTATTGATTTGGGGTATTATTTCTAGTCCCTTTCTACTACTAAACTATTTAGGTTATAATAGAATAGATAATCTTCTATTCTTTTATAGTAAGTTTCTTATTATACTACTTAATAATAAACTTAATTATTATAGTATAAGAAGGAAACTTAGCGCTTAGTATAACCTTAATACTTCTTATATACTTCCTAATAAGATTAGCTAACTTATTATAGACTAGTGTTTTAATATTACTAAGAATTATATTATAATAGCTATTATAAGACTAAAACGAAGTATATAATTTAATAACTTTTATAGTTATATTGCTTATAGATATAATACTCTTTATTTAACTCTTAATAGCTAATATAGTAACGGTTTAGTAGGTATTAAGTTTCAATTAGGTTTATATAGAAGGAATCATTATTATATTACCCTATAGCTCTACTTAAGTAAGGGATAAATTAAGTATTATATTAATAAAGATTAGAATAAGAGGAATAGTTAAAAATAAGGTTATAAGAAGCTATTATATATAGTTTAGGTAGAAAAGGGCCCTAGCGAATTTCTTAGAAGTATCTATATAGTAGCTATAGTCTATAGGGTAGAATAGCATTAAAATAGGTAAAGATATATCTATAGTAAAAGTAATATAGAATATAGAATATAACCGTATATAACTATTTATAACTATTTATAGCCATACTTAAACCCTATAGTATTAGGGCTTAATAGTTCCTCCCCTATTATAAAGTATTTCGCCTTAATGTGATATACGAGACTGTATGCTACTAAAAGGACTTGGGGTGTACGGTTAGGGTCAATGCAGTAAGAAAAAGTGCTCAAAAAATAATTTTGGGACATCGGTCCCTATGGCCTTCCGTAGCCGACCCTGCTCGTCCCTCCGTTTTGCATGATCCCGCGAACCTTTCACTCGACACAACCTATTGCTCCTTGCATAAACTCCAACGTCAATGCCGATGCCTACTCCTCCTGCGTCTAAAATCCAGTCCCTAGTCTTGCAGCGCCGGATGTTTGGCGCCGCTGAGTTTAAGTCAGAGAAAAATGCCTGACTTCTCAACAAATGTGTAGGTAAAAATAGAGCGCTGCATGTTTTCTGTAAGAATTGATCAGAATATTCTCGGACCAATGAACTACATGCGGCACCAATATAAGCTTTGTCTGCCCCAGTAAGGACAATCTAGGTGGTGATAGCTATAGTGATCCGCTGCATTCAATATCGGGGTGGTGGTCGACCTGGGTTCATTCAAGTGGTGGCACGGAACATCGTTCTCTTGATTAACATAAATAGCTCTGTATCCTCTTCTGAACTGTTTAAAACACAAGAAAAATTTGTATCGTTCTAATCTATGTCCTCTATTCAAATCCAAGTCTCCTTCCCATATGACTTTTTAGAGATTTTAAAATAATTACGAGTGTCGCGTCGTAAAGCGGTAGAATGGCTCCCATGCCCCAGACTTCGCTCGGACGTCAACCCAGCTGCTCACGCATCCGCCTCCTTTAAACTCTTTTTCTCATCCATCTTACGGCCTTCTTCCTTGAGTTGCTGATCATCAGGTCTCGACAGCTCCAACTGGGGCATTAAGAAAAATGCCGTAACAAAGGCCAACGCAGCTAGGCCAGCCATGACGTAAAATATGACACGGAACGCATCTCTATATCCAGGCATGATCACATTACGAATTCTCTCCGCCTCGCTGGTCGGCAAACTCGCCATCATGGCACTTGGGCTAGCCAGCAAGGCCGTAGCTTCTGCGTCGCTTAGATCAAGAGTTGAGATGGAGCGGGAAAGAATGTTGTTGCTATCCAGGCGTTAGTCCTGTCGTGCGAGCGGATCACGGAATGGCTTACATCAGAGAACCTGAAACGGCGAGGCCAAACGTAGCGCCGAGGTTTCGAATGAAGCTGCAATTGTCAGTCAATCTCAAAGAGATGCGAGCCATGCTGAAACTTACTTCCGAAAAGAAGTGACAACCGCCATATCCCTTCGTTCGACACTAGCTTGAATTGCCACGAGTGATCTGTTTGCTAAGTAAGCACCAGGCCTCCAAGGCAATACCATAAATCCAGAGACGCATGGATCGACGCGAACTTACGGTTGAAGAGTATTCCCAACACCAGCGCCGGTTAAGAGCGAGTATCCTATTTGTTTTCCCAAGCCCGAGTTCTCATCAAGCGTCGCCATGAGCCCGAGACCAATAGCCCAAAGAACCCAGCCGAAGAGAATGCACTCCCTGTATCTCCCGACCCAGTGCACAATCATGCCTGACAAGGTGCTGGCTAGTGTTTGAGTGAGAGTAATGGACAGAAGCAGTGCGCCTGCTTTTGTGGCTGAGTAGCCGTAGACTAGGCGGTAGAACGTGGGGATGTAGTAGATCTGGACGACAAAGTTCCATCCGTTGATGGCCATGGTGATGCAAGCACCGTTGACAACTTTGGACTTGAAGATGTGCACTACATTTCGATGAATTTCAGTATCGCCGCACCTGCTTCAAGAAAGGAAATGTTTTGGTGAGACTTACAAGGAACAAGGGGATAGCGAGGCCCCTTCCACTGCCATAATACGAACCCAACACAAGTAAGGCAACCGACAACAAGCGTAGCAATAACATGAGTGGATTTCCAAGGATACTTGCCACCACCCCACGTCAAGCCCAGCATTAGAACTGAGCTTCCAGCTAGAGCAAGCGCAATGCCGAAGAAGTCGACAGCTCTTAGCTTCCTAGCATCGAACGTGTTAGACAACATGTTCAGGCCTCGAGATGTTAATCAAGAAACTCACGTCTTCCAACTTCCATTCACCTTTTTCAGCGGCATGAAGAAGATGACACAGCCCGTGGTCAGAACCGTCAAAGGCAAATTCAGCCTGAAGATCCATCGCCAGGAGTTGTTAGACTGCGAGGACAATGCACCGCCAACGACAGGGCCGATGCCGTTCGCGAGAGCCACAACTGAACCCTATAGAGCCATTCTGTTAGTTCACCATAGACGACAAGTTCTTGTTCACTTACCAATATGCCTTGATACTTTCCCCTTTCACGAAGAGGCACGACATCACTAACGATCATCTGGGCCACCGTCATCAACCCGCCGCCTCCGATTCCCATCCAGGCGCGAAACACGATGAGCTGCGTTGCCGTTTGTGCCAAAGACGATGCAAGTGAGCCGAAGAAGAAAATCGCCAAGCCGATCAACAGAATGATCTTGCGAGACCATATGTCTGACAAGCGGCCATAGAGCAGCTGTCCGGTGGTTGAGGTTCTAAAGCAGACGGGTTAGTAACATGAGAACGAAGATACCAAGGGTTGGCTGACATGAAGTAACCACTTGCTATCCAAGCAGTCTGTGTACCTGCGCCCAAGGCATCTCCGACAATTTGTAAACTGGCGGCGAGAGTTGTCTGGTCCATGAGAGCCACGAAATCCACACTGGCGCAGGCAAGAAAGACCTGCACAAATGGTCAGCTTTCTGGGCCTTAAAACGCTCGAGCTAAAGTGAGACTAACCATGACGATGCGCCTCACTGGCACGTAGTTGGTTTGTTCATTGAATTCATGCTCTGTCTCGGAGGACGTGGAGTTTCTCGGAGTCGGCGAGCTTGGGCTGTCGGGTGTGCATGTTTGGGCGTCCACGCCCTCCCGGACGACAACGGGCTCTGAATGAGAAGCCATTATGACTTGGGTCACACAACTCGGAGGAATCGCGAAAGGTGATGGCCTCTTTACCACCAAGGCTGCAATATGATTATAGACCTGTGCGTACCAGAATCAAGCAGTTGGGTCGCCCCGAAACCGGACGTTACGTCGCTTTTCACTCTGGCCATCAAGGTGAAGAACCTGACCATCAGGGTGAGACTAAATAGTTGCGGTCTGAAGATCTCGGCACTTGAGGCAAGGATTAGGAGCGGCGCGGGTCTTAACAACGATCGACATACTTGCCGTGCGTTAATGCAATGCCAATTACAGCTTGCAAGGTGCAAGGGTTGGTCATTTACTACACGTGCAAGACGCTGCGATACCTGCTTTGAGCAATAGATCTACCTCTGTAGCAAGTCTAGCACAGAGCTTACGGTCCAGAATAACATTTCCAACCCTTGCACCTGTACCTTGATGGTTTAAATTAACAAGATCGCTCTGCGGGCCGTCTTTAGTCGAATGAGAATACGCTGTCCCCGTACTCTATGTGACGCTATAGATTTAAGCTTATCCCCCTGAGACAACATCTCTTGAGATGCTGTACAAGATTGATCGAGTATGTGGTCAAGAGCTGAATATAGCAGGTATCTTAACGTCAAACGCCAGTAAGTCCGGCGTCGCTAGGCTGAAGATTTACATAGATAGTCTATGTCGATCTCATTAATGGACCGTTGCTTTGTCGTGATGACAACTTAGGATGTGGTTGCGTGCTCGAAAACCGCGCAAACCAGCGCAAACCCGCACAAACCAGACTAAGAGTATTAGATCAATACTACATAGGACGACATACGTGGAACGAATGTCGAAAATATCACTACCTTGATTAGCTAGCTAGCTATGAGTCAGATTGAATCAACACTTATTTCATCACTACCTTGATGTCCCCGGCGCGAGGGGCGGTAGTACAGCGTCGTACAGCAACCTTGAAGTCCACGACTAGTCTCTACGCGGGCTTGAATCTTTGACGGAGTTATTTTTTCTAGTGTGGCTGCTATACTAACGGTAGCTGCAGAGTTAGGTCCAGTCACTTCAATTGATGGAGGCCACGCTGGTGGCTTTTGAGGGATAGCATAGGCTTTAGACGAACACAAGAGATTGTTAATTTGATAATAGAACTTGATTCAGAGATGGTTTAATTGATATACAACGCAAAGAGATAGACCAGTAGAACTTTTAAACAAGAAAACAAGAAATCCTAACAAGAGATAGCTCTAGGGACTCAACACCACTTCCTGCGACGTGTAACAGTCTAGGGAGTATGAGCAATTTGCAGATCTCTGTGCTTCCCTTCTTGCTCGAAGACGTCGGCACATAATCCACTTATGGAATAGCGGATGCAAGCTGCGCCTCTACGAATATTATAAAGGTTCCTCGACCTGGCTACGAGCCAAAGTGCGAGGCAGGCAATAATTGTATCCTCGATCATCGCCATCTTCTAGAGCTGCTGCTTCCCCCATCATCCCAACATGACCAAACCGGCACATCTGAACGTTTACAAGGGCCCTGACTCTGTCAGGCAGTACTTTGATCCTGACATCGCCCCGCCCTGCCCTCTCGTCGAGGTACCTGACTGTCTCAACCCGTACCGAGAGAATGGCGTCAGGATCTATGCCAAGTTGATGTCGATGCATCCGGCGAACAATGTCAAGGCCATGCCAGCTCTGAATCTACTCCAGAATGCCGTCAATGTGGACAAGACCGACACCATTGTCGAGTACAGCTCTGGTTCTACTGTCATTTCCATGTCGATGATTGCCCAGGTCTTCTACCAGAAGTCTGACGTCAGGGCGTTCTTAAGTAACAAGACAAGTCTGGCGAAGTTGAAGCTGATGCAATTCTTTGGGTTGGATATGTAAGTGACGCGTAATTCATCTCACAAACTCTTACTGACTGCTGCGCTGCCAGCACATTGTTTGGAGGACCCTCGCAGCCCGAACCCCTGGACGAAAGAGGTGGCATTCAAGCTGCTGCCAGACTGGCTCAAGAATCTGACCGAGTTATCAACCCGAACCAGTACGAGAACGATGATGTAAGTTACGTGTTCTAGCTCACCCCAGCATCTAATCTGAATTTACGATCCTGCAGTCAACTGACAATCCGCACAGAATTGGAAAGCACACGTACGTTGGACGGGACCTCAGATTCTGACACAACTTCCGGAAATCACGTTGATCTGTGCTGGCATGGGAACATCTGGTAGGCCGAATGATGAGTGTTGACTTTGGGAATCTGCTAACCTTTCTCTAGGAACAATGACGGGCTTGGGCACTTTCTTCAAAACGTCTAAGCCATCTGTGTATCGACTGGGTATTTGCACTGCTCCTGGTGACCGAGTCCCCGGCCCTCGTTCTCATGCTCTTCTTGCACCAGTCAAGTTTCCGTGGCGATCGGCAGTGGATCATATTGAACATGTTGGATCCTACGACTCCTACGCTCTTTCGCTGAAACTTTGCAGACAAGGCCTGGTCTGTGGTCCCTCATCTGGCTTCAACTTGAAAGGCCTCTACCAGTTCATTGAGAAGCGTGAGGCCGAGGGCACGCTAAAGGACCTGCGCGGAGAAGACAATGAGGTTCACTGCGTGTTTCTCTGCTGTGATCTCCCGTATCAGTACATTGACGAGTATTTCTCCAAACTCGACCAGAAGCACTTTCCCGAAATTCACAACGAGGTAATTTGCCCAAATTTTTGTGAACCCTAGTCTGATCTACCATGCTGATACTCGCTTTTTAGCTGTTGACAGATGTCGATCTATACCGGTACGACGAATCCTGGGAGCAGAGCCCAGAATCAAGCTTGGTCTTCATGACGGGGTTTCCCGAAGATCTTGATCCCAAGCGGACACCTCGATACATCAACGAGGACCGCATCAGCAGTCTGTACCCGCGTGTTGCCGACACAGTCATTCTTGATCTCCGCCAGCCTGAAGACTTCTCCTCGTCGCATCTCACCAACTCTTTCAACTTTCCCACTGTCCTGCCAGGCCAAAAGCCGTTCACTGACCCTAAAGTCTTGCATGAGCTCTGGAAAACGCTTGAAGCCATGTTTGGTACCGAGAATGAGGTCACAGAGTTCTTGGAGGGCCACAGAACGAGCCCGTTGCTGCTGCTCTGCTACAATGGTGATTGTGCTCGTGTAGCAACCAGTGTATTGAGAGCGAAAGGATACGAAGCTGGAAGTGTCCGTGGAGGTTACGAGGCGCTCTCAGCCAAGTACGTTGGAGATGACGGTGGCAGATCTCCTACTCCTCCTATCTCGTCCAATATTCAGAACTATCATAATGGGATTGGAGATACCCGCGTCTGCATTTAGTTGAGCTTTCTTCAGCAAGACATCCTGAGCTTAGATACTATGTGCAAAAACCTATGCGTTCAGTTGAGATGATCAAGCATTTTCCATCTATATCATCTAATTCTGTGATGGCCATGGCCGGTGGGATACTTCGCCGTTAAAGGACTGCCATTATCTATAAATCTAAGTAAAGCGGAAAAATTATAAGGAAGGCAGACAAAACCTCTTGTGATATTTTCTTTTATGCTGTATGGTACCTAGATTGCAAAGTACGTAGCTAAGTGATCCGCAGGTACTGGCGTAGTATTCGTCCACTGGGGCTGCAGCTCCTGTATAATAAGAATATTACGATACTTGAACACTGCAGGGTTTAAGATGATACGTACTATACTAGAAGGATATGCTACGACTGGTTCTTCTTATTTAATGTAATATATCATGAGCTATACTAATTCTCAATTGTGCATGATCTATTCACTCGCGGACTTGCTAATAACTGAACAAGTCGGCTATGTTGCTACTGTCATAAACTCCACCGTTAATGCCAATACTTACTCCCTTTCAATCTCAAACTCAGCTGTTACCACTCGGCTGAAACGACGGATGGCTTCCTCGAGGTCGCTTTCCGCCGCAGCTGCAAAAGTCACCCGTAAACAAAGCTCGCCAGTGTCCTCCCCGACCGCAAACCAACTACCCGCGGCGATCGCCACGCCATCGTCTTCGGCATTTTGATGAATTCGGACTTCGATGTCTCGGCGGATCCCCTCCTGTGAACCAGTCTGAGACCGCAGCGCTGGATGTTCGGCGCTGTTGAGTTTGAACCACAGAAACATGCCCACTTCCGGGACATTCCATTGGCAAATGTGCGATGGTAGATGCTTTTCGCAAGCGCCGATGAGAATGTCCCGTCGTCGGCGGTATTGCGATGACAAGTAGGCAAGCCACTTGGTGAATCCTTCATGGCCCCAGTTCTCGCTGAGGAGTTTGTGCACCATCACCTGCGATGGTCCGCTTGGTGATAATGTACTGACCTCGGCGTGGTTGATAAACATATCAATGACTTGAGAAGAGCCTGTGACCCAGCCAAATCGAAGGCCCGGGGCTAGGATCTTGGAAGCTGAATCGAGACGAAGCACGCGGCCGGAAATATCCAGCGATAGATATGAGACGGGCAGTCGCTTACGATAGTCATTCTCCGTGGACGAGTCGTGGACACCGTCTCCCAGCGATAGGAAGTAGTATGGGTCGTCCTCGATGATGTACAAATCGTGATGTTCTGCCACCTGGTAGATAGCCTTCTTCCGTTCGGTACTCTGTGTTATGCCTGTTGGGTTCTGTCCCGACGGGATGGTATACAAAACGAACGGCTTTGGACCTCGAGACATGTCCCAGTTCCGTAGTTTTTCATCGAGGTCTTGTGGATCAAGGCCATCCTCGTCCATCTTTACGCCCAGTATCTTCAAGCCCTGAGCCTTTGCTGCAGATACTGTCCCCGAGTACGTGTAGTGCTCAGTTAAGATCCAATCACCCCGGTTGCAGAACATGCGGAAAACTCTCTCGATGGCTGACGTCGAACCACACGTCAAACACGTCTCCCAGTCCTGATAAGGAGGGTCGTGGATAAGCTTGACATGCTCGGTGAAGTACTGAACGACCTCAGGCGCGCCGGCAGAGTGACCATAGCTCAACAAAGCGGACAAGTCGAATGCGGATTCTCCCCTCGAACACGTCATGGGCGAGTCAGGGTTCGGAACCTCTAGTCGAGCGGTTTCTGATGTGCCGCACATGGTCATCGAGTCCCAGGGGTAATATTCTGGCGCGGGCCGACCATTTCCTAAGGGTATGATGCGCGATGGGTCGAGAAGCTTTGCAGACTCCTTCAGATGCGAAGGGCCCTGACTTAGGCTTTCAACACTAAATCGATGCTCCCATCGGTTCGCGCTGCGCTTCGAGCCGACTTTGAGCGCAGTTGGAGATTTTGGAAGGCCGTGGGATGGGGTTCCAGAAATCGAGGTTATCGAAAGGGGTTGCATATCTTTTTGCATGGTGAGTGGCTAGATAAACAGGTATGGTGTTGGAGGAGCTGGTTGAATGTATAAAGGCTTAAGCGTTCAGTCTGAAAATATATTCATTTTTGAGCAAGCATCAAGAGCTTTTATACCATGAAGAGCACTCGGGGGAGTGGACATGTGGAGTGGGTGGGAATGATACGCGCTCACTCATGATGCGCCTTTCGACGTACGAAACCCAGCGTATTTGATGACCTCCTACAGCGGCTAGGCTTTGTTGTGGTATAATCTGTCCAGTGCTTGTACATTACGCCCAATGTCGATGTCAGCCACACCAGATACGCTCCATTATCATTGACACTCCGGAGTAACACTAAGCGAGAACGTAAGCCACCCTATGGACCTAAAGTGACCCCTATGGAGACTGGAGCTAGTTATCTTTAACACTGGTTACTAGCTACTCTCAACCAGTAGGTAATCACGAACCTGTCTTCTAAACAATGTTCATTAAACGTGAGTTTCAAAGATAAACGTGTCGTTGTGAGACTTGGTGGAATAAGTTAGAGCAACGGTCAGTAACTGTGAGTATTTTTCTTACCCTGCCATGTCATTAAGCTGGTATTTGGCACGCAAAAAGTCCCTCCTGGCATTTGTTGACTTCTCACAGGTTGTAGATTGCGCCCAATCTCGATTTCGACTCCATTGTTAATTGAGTGGGCCGTACTAAAACACGCCCGACCGTCAGGCGCAATTGACAAGCTCACACCTCCTAAAGATCCCTGCAGTGGCCGCTAACGAGTTCCGGTCGAAGGCGGGGGCGGATCTCAAATGTCTTTCAGCAAAGACTTTGTATCGTTCATTACGCCGACGTTCCATCCGTTACAACACGCGTCAAGACTCCAACCTATCGACTACAAAAGTCTGAAAAATGCCCGGGAGTCATCACGTAGAGGAGGCGGGTGAGGGAGCTGCCCTATTCGAATCTGACTTCAACTTGCCTCTGGGCTCTGGAAATATCCTCCTCCCCGGTTCGTCTCTCGAGGCTCTCCCCATGGAGCTGACAGAGACCCTGAATTACGATTACCTTGGAGTCGAACAGCTATTCAATATGGAAAGCTACACGGAAGAAGCTTGGCGTACCGATACAAATCGGGTTGGCTTTACTCCCTCACCTTCAACCCCCTGTTTACCGATGCCGATGTCGTTAACGAGCTTCAATGTCACCACCGAGACCACGTCTACCCCGTCCGAATCGACAGACATGTTCAATACAGAATTTGAGTCTCCTACTACCTATCCAAGTAACGCGAAGCTACCATCTAAGATCGGCGCCCGATTTTCCAGAGAAGCCGTATCCGTCCTGCGGCAGTGGCTGTCCGCCCACAAGGACCGTCCCTATCCCAATGAAGAAGAGAAGGAGATGCTCCAGCGCCAAATTGGTCTCAACAAGACGCAGATTGCCAACTGGTTTGCCAACGCCCGACGACGGGCCATGATGCAGCACCAACCCCGAGTCACCGAGCCGCATGTTGCGCAATCGTCCACGCGGCCAGTGGAAATCCCCCGGAGACCAGGCACTCCTACCACGGGAAGCAGGAATCGACATCTCAACCCCCTGGATCGGTGGTTTGATTCGCCGCCGGAAGATGAACCTGCTACGGTCACTGCTATCGCGCGTGCTATAGGTTCCGAACAATCCAGTACGTATTGGCAGCTTTCTCCCATCGCTGAAGTTTGGCGCGACTGACGAGTTACTAGGCATTGGCGATCCTTATAACTTCAGGGTTCCGCGAACCGCATCAGATAGTTCTCTCAATGCAAGTAGCACAGGGACTTCCAATTCCAGCGCCAATTCTTTCTCTTCTGCCCACTCGTGTGGATCTCGAGGCCCCTCAAGAACCTCAAGCGGCTCACGGGGATCAAGCACTTCTGCCGTGCTAAGTCATTCACGTCCTCGCTTCAAGAAGCGCTCCAGCAAAAGGCGAAGAAATGTGACGAGAGCCTTGGGCAATCCCCTCAACCGCTTTCAATGCACCTTCTGCACCGAGACGTTCAAAACCAAGCACGACTGGCAGAGACACGAGAAGTCTTTACATATCCCGCTAGAAAGATGGATCTGCGCCCCTGATGGGCCGGTGGTTGTCCGCGAGCATAGCAACCAGTCCTACTGTGCATTTTGCGGCGAGGCCGACCCCGATGCTTCTCACGTAGAGAGCCATAATCCTGCATTATGCCAGGAACGAACATTTAGCCGCAAAGATCACCTGAAGCAACATCTACGTCTAGTCCACGATACTGCGCTCGTGGAGGAGTTGACAGGGCATTGGAAGATTCCGTTACTCCAGGTCCGATCACGTTGTGGCTTCTGTGGGATATCTATGGACACCTGGGAGTTCCGTATGAACCATCTGGCAGACCACTTCAAGATGGGGCAGACGATGGCCGCGTGGGAAGGCGACTGGGGCTTTGACGATGATGTGCTAAAGATGGTTGAGAACTCCATTCCACCTTGTACGACATCAACAACATCTTCTATCTGACAAGGAGTTCCGCTAATCAACACTTTGGAGTAGATCTGATCGACAGCGATCGCAGGACACCAGACCCTTATATGGCCAGCAGAGCCCCAGTCGGGTCTCCGAGACATGCCTACGAGCTCATTCAATCGGAACTGATCTGGTTCTTGCAGAACCATGTTCACGAAACGGGCGGCGTACCTAGCCATGAGGTTCTTCAGCTTGAGGGATGTCGCATCATCTTTGCAGCGGAGGCCATCATGGTGAATGAGACCACCACTGCCTCAAATCCCTCTTCTTGGTTGCGTGAATTGATCACTTCCAGGGAAGACATTGCCCAAAGAGCGCAGTTTGGCCCTATTCGATCACATGCCGAAAGTGCTCTATTTACTCCGAAGCTTCATGGGAAAAAGACGCTTTTTGAGAGCTGTCCGCTTGAAGCCCAGCTGCGCGACTTTGTTCGAGCTCGCTGGATCTTGGACCATAGACCTTTGAGCTGTTCGGAGCTGCAAGTTGAGGTTTGCAGAATAATCTCAGGTATCGCGCAAGAGTTTTCGGCGCTGCGGTATAATGCTGTCTCCAACTGGTTGATCATGCTTATCGGGTCATCGACGAGTTGGCTCGATGGCTTTCGAAAGCGTGCCTATGATTCAATTGACGAAGACACCCTACGAACTGGCTTAGGGCCAGGGAGAAGGGCACCGGAACAAGCAGAGGGTCATTGGAATGCAAATCAAGGTGATTGCAATGCTTTTAATGCCTTCAATAACTTCAATGATAGTGGCATAGGGAATGACGCCAGTGGGCAGACGGATGTCAGCACTGAATGGTTACCACCATTTCCAAAAGATCTGATGGCGGACTCTAGAGACGACTCAAGCCGGAATACATATTCTCTAGACAGAAATATGGACTCGTCCATCCCCAATACCCCAGCTCTTAATTGCCCTTCAGCCACAACCATCCAACACACACCCGTTGATACGTCCCGGGCACTCAAGACAACAGATCCCGATCACCGCCCTCCCTGGGTCCTAACCAAACTCTTCTTTCTTAACGACGCAAACTTCCACCGATGGCAAGCCATGGAGCTTGGTCGTTGGGTCCTGGCGACCATGTCGCCCAACAACCCCAATCGCCACACGCCATCAGACGAAGAACTGCAGCACCAAGCGCGCTGTATACTATACAACGAGTGAGTTTTGACCTCTCCCCGACTGAGAATGCAGTAACCCTTATTTCTTATAGTGATGATCCTTTGAATCCGACTGCGGCCGATAACGCTGAGTGGCTGCGCCGATTCAAGCGCGACTTTAACATTCTCGACCAATCTGGCCCTGGTAACCGGTGACTCTATTTTGATGGGCAGCTCAAAAATTGCGCGGCCTGAATATATAGCTCAGATATGATCATCATCACCGCATTTTCCCAGTGGACTGAGTTTTCTGATCAGTCCTGATACCATTGCGCAAGTCATCTATATGAGCGAAATCAATTTTAAACCCCAATGCCGTATAAAGTAGCATTGAAGCTGCACTGCAATAATTACGTCATGTTCGCTGTACAAATGTGCTGTTAGAGTCATCTTAAAGTTATGTTACGTCCTTCTCTTTGGGATGGTATCTGGCTTGTCTCCTTCTTTGACAATTCGGGTTTGCTACCCCGTTAGAAATACCAAGCTCTACATGTCGCATGTCCGACTCGTTCCGGAACCGTTCGTTCCAGAGGGGTTCAGTGCCACACTATGAGAAAATCATTTCGGCTTCTCTAGGGTAGGTGGGTTGCGCTTCCGATTCATCCGTCGATCTCGGTGCGTGCTTGCGGGGGTAAAAAATCGCCCCCTCTCTCGTCTCGGTGCGGCTCCGACTTTCTGTTTCACACAACCGCATCATCAACCACGTTGATCATTTGCGATGTCCCTCTCATACTTCTCCGAGAGCCACGGCTTACAAGGCATCCTGGTTGCCACATTTTTGGGAGTTTTACTATTAGTTCTCCGCTTTCAATGGCAACAGGACAAACAACGCGCGCCGCTTCCCCCTCTAGATGAGATCATCGGCTTACGGATTTATCCCATCAAATCATGCCGCGGTTTCGAAGTCAAGTCTGCCCGTCTGCTTCGCACTGGCTTTGACCTGGATCGAAACTGGATGTTTGTCACAAACGAAGACCGAGAGTTCATTACCATTCGGACCAACTCAGATATGACTCTTATTCGCACCGCGTACGACGCCGTGGCTGATCATCTTCTCATCACCATCAAGGGCAGAGATTGCAATATCAAGATCCCAGCACACCCATCGGATCAGTGGCTAAGAGAAAACACCGTACTGGCGAAGGCTAGAATCTGGGGCGAGGAAACCGATGGTTGGGAATACCCAGCCGACCTCACTCGGCCGATCTCCGAGTTCCTGAAGATGGATGTCCGCCTTGTCCATAAAGGCCCAAAGCCGCGGGTGCTACGCGGCTGTGGAGCTCCGAATCTGCTTGGACGCACGGAAGCGACTAGGTTTGCTGACATGATGCCTGTCTTGGTCACTTCCATGACGAGCATGACACAGCTCAATGAGCGGCTAGTTCGAGAGGGCGAAGACGAGATCGAGATCGAGCGGTTCCGACCAAACGTTATCATCCGTGGAAGCGAACCGTGGAACGAGGACAGTTGGAAATCTTTGCGGATTAACCCAGGTGACAAGGGTGGGCCGCTGGATATGGATGTCGTCAGTCGTTGTCTGAGATGCCGCGTGCCAAACGTCGATCCCGAGACCGCAGAGAAGCATATTCGGCAACCATGGAAGGAGCTCATGAAGTTTAGACGTATTGATCCGGGACTTACGTTCAAGCCAAGCTTTGGTATGTTGTGCGTGCCGAGAGACGAGGGTTTGGTGGAGGTTGGGAGAAGGCTTCAGGTCACAGGAGTGACGGATGATCATTTTTTCGTCAGCCCAATGAGGTAAAGCGGTACAGGCCACTGTGCATAATTATTCTACAAACAAGCAGATTGTGCTTAGAAACCCCTTCGTTTTCAATTACCATAAGTACATGTCTTTGCGTCCATCTTCATGATGGAAATTAATATGGATTTTATGTATACAAAGAGAAAATTCAAGAGCTTAGCAGAAGTGGACTCTGGCCAAGATCGGTCGCATATGGCTGCGACTGAACTTTAATTCACGGTCAACTCAGTGGAAATTGTAAAAGTATACCGCCGAAGCCGTCGACTCATGCCTAGTAAAAGAAGCTCACTTCACATTATACGGCCCCGAGTATAAAGTTTAACCTGTTCCTGAAGCCATTCTTTCATACTAGCATTCAAGCATCTCGACTGGATAATCAACAGCACTCCGTTCGAATGCCTAACAAGGCCGTACCATGCATGTCTAGTTCACGCCTGTACTTAAAGATACTTTACATGATCACGCTAACCGCTGCAGTGGCATGTTTGAAGTCTCTTTAACTTCTCGGATCTGGCACAGCGACACGAACAGCTACATAGAAAAACTTCAAAGCCTCGCAGTTCATCACAGGACAGCCGCAATGCTGTCATAGTGGACTCCACTGTACGTGCACTTAATATTTGTAATTATCAGGTGTTCGAAAGACCACCGACCGAACAAAAATCTTGTGTTGGATATACAGCGCTAATAGGGGGTGTTCGCACAAAGATCGGTACAGGTCTTGTTTGTTATTCACTGTTCATACCACCTTGCAGAACTTACAATAGCGCCTCGTGAAGGAGTTCAGGAACAGCTAGGCTGTCCGCATATTCCCTTTGGGAGAGAACTGTGGCTGGGAGATACCATTTCTTGGTAAAGAGGGCTGTTTAGTATGAGGTATCGTGGCGGCAAAAAGAAGGGAGACTTGAATTCTCGCATGGAATTAGGGAAATCAAGATGTAACTAGCCAGGGAAGTAGCATTGAGATAGCCCCAGAGTCGTTCGTTGTTTAGCGTGGCGAGCAATAGCTCTGTTATTATACGGATAACACGTGCAATCCTCCGATGTCGACTGTTCGTAGAACATTTTGGCCACCTTTTCATCATTATTATGTATATCTAGGGGCACCCGCCTTCTGCGTGGCCTAGTAGGTAATTAGGCTAGCCGATGTGCAGCCGAGTGGAGTGCGTTCTCGAGGCACGTGATATCGAATTGGCTTCGTCATCATTTCGGTGGTCCGTCCGTCTTCTGACAGTTACCTCGAGTACTCGAAGGCGTCTTTCTTTCATCCACATCTCTTTTGCACGAGCCCACGCATCCGAGTCCCTTTCGCGATCATGCCTCCCAAACGGAAAGCACGACCTGCAGCTTCTGGCCCTGCCAAAGTCGGCAAAGTTTCCACCAACTCAACCCCGGGCCCGTCGACGCCTCGAAACATCGAATCCAACGTGCCTTCCAAGGCCCTCGATTTCGACGAGGATGTAACCGAGGACCAGAGAGAGAAGGAGGAAGAACTGGAAAGAGAAGCAGAGCAATTTGTCAGCTCTTGGGCAGTCTCCAGCAATCGATTTCAAAATTCCGACGAACCCAATCATTACAACGCCCGAAACGACATGTCACGATTTTTCGGAAACCGTGATTTCTCCGACCTACCTCTCAAACCTGACCATCAGAACCGTCCGTTATGGATCGATCCTAATCGAGGAGTCATCATTCTTGAGAGATTCAGCCCTCTGTCAGAACAGGCAACCGATTTCCTCATCACCATCGCCGAGCCCAATTCCAGGCCAACATTTCTACACGAGTACTCCTTGACGGCCCATAGTCTCTATGCGGCAGTTTCTGTTGGCTTGAACCCCGAAGACATTATCAACACTCTCGATCGATTCCTAAAGACCGAACTTCCACCTACCATTCGGACTTTTATCAAGTCATGCACGAAGAGCTACGGGAAGGTGAAGTTGGTCCTGAAGAGCAACAGGTACTTTGTGGAGAGTACAGATGCCGAGATTCTTCAAATGCTTCTGAAGGATGAGGTCATTGGAAAGCTTCGAGTGCACGGCTCGGACGAGATTACGACGACATTCGAACCCACAAACAGAGGCCTTGTCATCCCCGGAACCAAGAACGCTGCCGGTGTTCAGCAGGCCAACCTCCAGAACATGAACAAGAACATCTCCGGAGAAGCACAGCATGTGAGCGACGCGGATCTTTATGCCGCCTTGACCGAAGAAGACAATGAAGAAAAGGAAGCCTTACATACCTTCGAAATTCCCGACATCGCTGTCGAAACGGTCCAAAAGCGATGTTTAGAGCTGTCGTATCCAATTCTTGAAGAATATGCCTTTCGCTACGACCATGTCAATGCCGATCTCGAAATTGACCTTCGACCCAACACACAAATTCGGCCATACCAAGAGAAGAGTCTAAGCAAGATGTTTGGAAACGGTCGGGCCAAGAGCGGAATCATTGTCCTGCCATGTGGTGCCGGTAAGACACTGGTCGGGATCACAGCGGCATGTACGATCAAGAAAGGTGTTATTGTACTTTGCACTAGCTCAGTATCTGCTGTGCAATGGCGGAACGAATTCCTGAAGTGGTCAAACATCAATCCTGAGAATATCACTACTTTCACGGCCGATAACAAGAGCAAATTCTCAGGCAGTACTGGCGTCATTGTCACAACCTATTCCATGGTTACCAACAGCCGTGAGAGGTCTCACGACTCTAAAAGGATGATGGACTTTCTACAAGGCCGAGAATGGGGCCTCATGCTCTTGGACGAGGTCCATGTTGTACCTGCCAATATTTTCAGGAGGGTCATTTCATCTATTAAGTCACACTCAAAACTCGGCCTTACAGCAACACTACTCCGCGAGGACGATAAGATCTCACACCTTAACTTCCTTATTGGCCCTAAACTATACGAAGCAGACTGGATGGAGTTATCTCAACAAGGACATATTGCTAGGGTCCAATGCGCAGAAGTATGGTGCTCAATGCCGACGGAATTTTACAACCAGTACCTCCAGGTCTCAGCACGACTAAAGCGAACCTTAGGGGCTATGAATACTCGCAAGTTTCAGGCTTGTCAGTATCTCATTAACTATCATGAGGGCCGTGGCGATAAGATCATTGTGTTTTCGGACGAACTTTACGCGCTAAAACTCTACGCACTAAAGCTTGGCAAGGCCTTCATCTATGGTGCTACTGGACAGGAGGAGCGGATTAGAATTCTCGAAAACTTTCAGCATAATCCTCTCGTCAACACCCTCTTTCTCTCGAAGATTGGCGATACATCTCTGGATCTCCCTGAAGCAACTTGTCTCATCCAAATTTCTTCCCACTTTGGGTCGCGCCGGCAGGAGGCACAAAGACTTGGACGGATTCTGCGGGCAAAACGCAGGAATGATGATGGCTTTAACGCATTTTTCTATTCCTTGGTCTCTAAAGACACACAGGAAATGTTCTATTCTTCAAAGCGTCAGGCATTTCTTGTGGACCAGGGCTATGCCTTCAAAGTTATCACACAATTGGCTGATATGAGCAGGATGCCCGATCTTGGGTTTGCTACTGCAGCTGAGCAACGAGAGTTGCTTCAGCGTACACTAGTAGACAACGAGAAGTCGACAGAGGAAGACATTGAGACCGATGATCTCTTCTGTGTGAGACAGAAAGGTCAAGGTAGGAAGAAGGCTAAGGTCAGGCGGACAGCTGGTATGCTTGGGGAATTGACTGGTGGTCAGGATATGGCCTACATCGAGCAGAATAAGTCAGCGAACCGGTCATTAACAAAAAGTCGGAAGGGTGAGCAGAGTGGTTTCTTCAAGAAGATTGGCAGGGAGAAGGAGCGACTGAGGAAGAATGCCAACTGAATTGCTTGCGGTTTTGCCAAGTCAGGAGTACGGAAGGAGCACGGGCAGAATTATACTATCTTCGCGTTTTGATCATATACCTTAGACCACCAGACTACACATTTAGGGTCTTAAAGAAAGTGTTTTACGTAACTCGAGTGACTCTAATGTCTCTTAGTTCACTGCCTCGTCTATCTTAGTATGTTGTCAGCGTCATATTCTAGTGCAATCCTGATCTATACCATACGTAAAGAGTGCTATCTATCTGCCTTGTGTTGCAGTGTGCTACTGCTGACTGGTGTATCGAACTGGTCTTCATCCATGAATTCCGGGGAAAGTGATCTGGCAAATGCAAAAAAAACCGGGGATTCATCTTATATGTAGCATAACTTGAGGAGACAGCCAACAACGGAAAAGAAAGTAGATAGGCGCCAACAGATGGCCTAGAATACTCTTCATTCTTGAATTTATCGTTGATGAGTTTTGGGGCTGGGCTTCTGCGCGATCCAACACAGCGGAATCATAACCTACGCCGAATGTGCTGACCTTTCGCGGTATAGCGTGATCGAAAGCTATCCTTGACGGACTTTGGTGCCTTAACCCTGTATGATCATTAAGTCATGCGGTCACCAGATTACGAGACTAGTGGCAAGCTGAAAGGCAGTATCGCAACCTGCAGGTTGCTGGTAGCTTGAGTTCTTGTCTCCTAAACGATGGCCCGAACTACTGGGTTGGTAGCGGCCGAATTTGGTCCTCGGCACATGACTGACTTGTACGGAAAAGACTGCATGAAGCGCAGCGGCAAATGACTCAAAGGAGAACGGGGTCCGTATTTCCAAATCGGCCCAAGGCCTTCGGCGACAAACGTGGAGGAGTGTGAAGGAAGGTTTTTGGTACTGGGGTCTTGAACCCCGGCAGTGTAAACCATCAGTTCACCTGATATCCGTTGCCGACCAACTAAGCGCCGAGTGTCCAGGCTGAGCCGGCCAACAACCAAATGGGCTTGGTTCTCCCCCTCGTATTGGTTGGCAGAGCCTGTGGATAAGAATAAACTTCCACGATTGTCCCATGGCCGCCCTGCGAGCTAGCACAATGGAGTGGATTTCTGATCGACATCCGAGGTCAAGTTGCCCCTGAAGTGTAACAACACGGCCAACATCAAATGCTACGTTGAGTGTGGGGCATCAGTCATGATAATGCAAGCGAGTTGTTGGTTCAATGTTTCGCTTCTTGTGTGTGGCAACGGAATGGGCTTGTGAGATGTGATGTTGGGAGGCCAGTGAAAACTCGACCCAGTCGGGGAAAAGGGGATCAAGGATCTGAGCGAACCAAAGCATATGAAAGGCCGAGATCAATCACATGCAGCTATCTCAGCCAAGCTGTCTCAGGTTTAGCGGAACCCGTGGCTGGGGAGGCGCAGTGAACCAACACTGTACAACCAACAACTCGGACTCTCGGGGCTTGCTTGTTGAAGAGGTTAGGCTCGGCAACCGTAGGTGGGTCCCAGCAACGGCGGCTATTTCGGACTGCTTCGCCCCAATGGAAGTCCTCCTGTAGGGCTCTAGAAAAATAACAGTGAGTCTTGAAGTAGTTAAGATGCTAGACTTAAAACTGAAGTCTCTGGATAGTGGGAAGTCTTTGGCACAACAAGAGTGCTGGCCACATGACTAGGAACAAAATTGCACGCTGCCTTTCCACGCACGCCCTAAAATACCAATGCGCCAGCATCACCCATGTCATGAGATGACGCTTTTTGCGGTAATAACGCCACCAACGAGATCGACAGGACTCAGACCTCGTCCAACGGACCAACACCTGCATATGTAATAAATAGAAAAGTGTGACAGGGTGGGGTCCGCGCCTTTTTCTACGTGAGCTAATTGAAGACTTGATCAGGGTCTCCACTTGGCTGTTGGTGCTACAAAAGCATGGTTGGTTATTTAGCTGCTCGGAATGAGGAAGGAGTCTCGCGGTATCCAATCGCGAGCAACTTCACCCCAACAACGTGCTGTATGACAGATATTCAGTCTGAAACAGATACGCGCTGAAGCTAGTAGAGTCTATCTGTACATGAACAGCCAAGGATTCATGGCAGGGATAATCGGCGACTCGAGTACCATGTTGTTGGGGTTTCTCTTCTTGTTGGCCAATGGACACTCCGCTGCCTGTTGACTTGCATCCGCATGTCGTACTTGGTGGAATGATCGTCACGAAGAAGACAAGCGCTTAACTTACCGATGATCTATTATTGGTGATAGTGTTGCATCTTAGACATGGGGGCTTAAACGAACCAGTTCAAGGAGTAGATACATCCATAACCTGCGGAGCTCATATGAGGCTATTTGAATATAAATACTAGCATGACCTTCGCCCTTGAGGTTTAGAAATTACTCCCAACCACTCTCCCATTTCTCAACAGTTTTTCTCATCACCGAGACTTTTGTATCAGACCTCACTCTACTCTGTTGTCACACCCACTTCTGTGAATCTTATCACTTTTCTTGGTTATTTATCCTATCTCCCAGTCTTAACATCATTCAAGGTATGTACAGTTGTCCGCCCCAGCGTTGTCATGACGCTATTCGGCTTTTTCTTAATTTAAATCGCTAATATGATTATGAATAGATGCCTGCTGCTCCCACTGTCTTCGCGCTCAAGCAGATTCCTCATGTCTCTTGAGGTCAGGGGCTTCTCTCAGCGTGAGTACTAACCCAACGTGCTGAATGCTTTGCCTGAAAGTTTGACACTAAATGAAGTGAACAGACAACCAGATCATCATTCTCAACACTCCCAAGTATTCGGACCCTAACATGGTTCTTACCGGCACCGACTTGGCCATGTATCACGAGAAGAAGGCGCAATTGGATGCCATCTATGCAGCAGCCAGCGCTACTTGAAGGAGGGACGAGTAGGAGAGCACAGCAAATCGGGGGTTTTCGTCCAGTACCTTGGTCCATGGTTTCCCCCCCGATTGTTTAGGAGAGAGGTTGTGTTGGGGAATGCATAGTTGGAAATATAGCAAGAGAAGATAGATAAATCAACGTGGTTGCTAACAACAAACGTCTCTGTGAATTGAGCTAGCGTCAGGGGTTGGCGCTTCGCTGAGTCCTTCTGAAGCAATCTTGGACGATATTTTGGTGATGACGGTGTACTGTCCCGCTGAACGCTTGGGCGTTTGATCAAAAGTCACAGCCAGGCGCTTGGAATATTAAGCGACGTTTCTCTAATACCATTATAATGTGGCCGAGAGCAGACATCATTAATGGTCAAAGCAACTTAGATAAAACTCACTCGACTCAGTTATTAGCTATGAGATCTCGTAGATTAGAGATATGAATGTTGTTAAGAACATCACAGCCGATTTTATTTTGATGAAATTGCATTTATGATTCTCAACTGGTTTGGGCCAAAGAACAATTCTAAGACATGGACTTGCCCAAACTTGCCACTCAACCCAAAAACCTGTTGTTGGCTGTCTCGATACGTCTCGCCCCGTTAGAGCGTCGCCCGAATTTGCCACCCTTCACATCGGGTTGTACCGGACCAAGTGCCATGTCCGTATGCCTTGAGAAGAACCCTCACAAAAGCTGGGCAAACTCCCTTTGGCAACTGTTAGACGTGCTTCGCTAGGCAAGGCTGTGGTGACGCGGCTGTGGACTTGGTTGTGAAGCTCAAAGGTTCAAAGGGGAACTTTGGTGGTAAGTCGCTGATACCCGAGCTACACCTACTCCAGGCGTTAGTGCTCTGTACCTTTTACTCTACTTCGTACTTCCGCGCTCTTGTTGGATAGTACTGTACAAGTGTGGTGGGGCATGCATGTCGCATCTTAGGCGCACGTTAGATCACGCTTCAGCCTTGTATCATCCATCATCATCAGGTCGAGATTCCTACCTACCCCGCTTCGATTTCAACGTCGCGTCCTAAGGAATCATCACGACTCACAGGGAAATATTCGCCCAAAATGCCTGTGCCCGGACGAGCAGTCGTCTCTCAGGGTCTCAATGTCGGGCTCACAGCAGTTTTCATCGCCTGGTCGCTGGCTAACCTGGTCGTCTACTCTCTCGCCAACATGGTTCTCACCATAACCGCCACGTCGCGAACGGCCCTGACTTCCAGTGACGACCAGTCTTGGTCTCAAGCAGCAAAGAAGAAGAACGAGGAAAATGACGCCAGGATATCTGAGAACTGGCGCCTGTCCTCTACCGTGCTTGAAGAAGCCAAAGAGAAACGCAAAATCGCTGGTCCCTACATCGAATCTCTCCTAGACGACGAGACTCGCTCCATAACCGCTCTCGATGTACCCGAGCTCATAGAATCTATGGGGAAGGGCTCTCTCTCCGCCGTTCAGGTCGTTTCCGCTTTTTGTAAGAGAGCGGCTTACGCACATCAGCTGGTCTGTATCTCCCTTGATTGCCATCTCGGAGGTGCCTTTACTAACAGCGTATGGCAATAGAACAGAAACCTTCTCGAGATTGGCTTTCATCTTGGTTTGAAGCGAGCTCGAGAACTCGATGCGTTTTTCAGCAAGCACAAGAAACTTATCGGCCCATTGCACGGAATCCCCATCACGTTGAAGGATCAATTTCACATCAAGGGGCTGGAAACCACCATGGGATATATTGGTTGGATTGGTACCTTCGAAGGCAAGAAAGACACAGGGAATGAGAAGGTATTTGAGAGCCAAATCATCCAGGATCTCCAGAGTCTCGGCGCAGTACCGATCGGCAAGGTCAGTGGTCATTGGGTTTCCTGCACGTAACATTAACATAACACTAATTATTCAAATTCTTCGCAGACTTCCCTAGTCATGAGTCTCTGGGTAAGAGCGATGAATATATTGCCCCTGAGCATACCCTCCCATGTACTGACAAGTAAAAGGCAGCTGAGACAAATAACAACATCCTTGGATACAACTGGAATCCACATAATCGACATCTGTCATCGGGAGGGTCTTCGGGAGGTCTGTACCCACCATCTTCACGGCTAGAACCTTTAATTCTGAGGCTGACCATCCCACTCCATCCAGGCGAAGGTGCCATGCAAGCACTCAAGGGAAGTGTCATTGGGTTTGGGACTGACATTGGTAAGAAGAACGCTGCATCTTTCTATAACAGACCTTGACTTGCGAAGAAGGGGGTTCCGTCTCAGTACCGGCAGCTTTCAACGGTGTTTTTAGTATCAAACCGTCCAATGGCCGCATTTCCTCAAAGGGTGTGGCAAGCACTGTAAGTGTAAAGTACCATCCTTATACAAAGCCTCACTAAGCAACCGTCTTCAACATCTAGCTATCTGGACAACAGGTCATACCAACTGTGACTGGCACCTTTGGTCACTCAGTTGCGGCTCTTCGTCTGGTCTTTAATTCTCTCCTCTCTACAGAGCCATGGCTCCGAGATCCCGGAGTCTATCCTATTCCTTGGCAAGAGGTAGAAGAGCGTCGTGTTCGAGATGCCAAGCATCTCAACTTTGGTTTTATGGAACATGATCAGATCGTTGCCCCACACCCTCCAGTTTCAAGGGCCCTTCAAACGGTGAAGAAAGCGCTACAAGCACAAAACCACAAAGTATACCAGAACATCTGAAAGGCCAGACTATACTTGCTGACTCAAGAGTAGGTAATCGCCTGGATCCAGCCCGATAATGATGAGGCAATAGCCATTCATGTCAGTACCCTGATCACAAGCTTCATACTTTTACTTACATGGCCGCAGTCCGCGATTTCCCGAGGTGACGGATGTCCGGATGTTGTGAAGGCTCTCAGGCTATCTGGCGAACCACCTGTACCTGAAATTGAACACTTGTTCCCGAATGGGAAAACCGAGCAACCTATTCCGCTGTCGACGCATGAGGACTTCTGCAATCGCATGAAGAAGTACAGAGAGGGATATGTCGAGTATTGGAACTCTACCGCAGCAGAAACAGACGATGGTAAGGGGTCATGATGACTAAAACAAGTAGGTTTCTTTTACTAACGATGACTTCGTAGGGAATCCCGTTGACGCAGTTATTCTCCCTGTTACACCCTATGCAGGTTTGGTTCCTGGGAACTTCACTTATCATTGTAAGTCTTCCGAATTCACAAAGTCTTCAGGGAGTGCTAACAGGCTAAACACGCCAAGCATACAACTGTTTCAGCAATGTTTTGGACTATCCTACTGTGGTTATTCCGGTAACGTTTGCCGACAAAACGGTAGACTTCGTCAATCCTTACTACAAGCCTTTGAACAGGAGAGACAAGCTAAACATGCGTCTTTGTAAGCCAAGTCTCTCATAACTACGCCATGTGTTCCTTCTGACGTAGAAGTAGATGACCCCGAAGCTCATGACGGGGCTCCGGTGGGTATACAGATCCTGGGTAGGAGACTGCGGGAAGAGCAGCTTCTCGCTGTAGCTCAAGTCATCGTAGATGCACTTGAGAAGTATCCAAAGAGCGGGAAAGGGCTATGAGCGAGAAGAGTAGGAAATGAGGTTTGGAGAGCACGAAATGTGAACAATCACTGTTGCCAGCGAGCAAAGTAGTTCAGACAATCTTTTCTATATCTGTATTGGCTGAGGTGTGCCATCTTACAATTCTATCGACGGAAGCATTCACCGTTTGTAATATGGCTGAGAAGAGACGGGCTCTGGGTTCAGGGGGTCATGAATAACTGACCAAAGTTAACTTGGGAGCGACAAGGCTACGAGGTAACCATAGGTGGCAAATAAGAAGCCACTTTATTAGTGCTTGGAGTCAACCCAAGCTCAACAAGGTCTGCTCTATTTCAAGACTATATGAGAAGCATCAGAACCCAATATTTATATCTACCAGGGCGGGTCTACTACTAGGTATTTTCTGATCATAAATCCGTTTTCCCTTCGAAGCCATTGCTGCAAGTGAAGGGTACCGTGAGGTAACGTATATAAAAATACAGACTGATATCACGGAATTAGTTACAGCCTGAGGCTGGCTGACAGGAAGCTATTGTTGTCACTTGGCCAGGGTTCAGCCAATCGAATATTGCACTATGAAGCTAGTGAGATGGAAAAACCCTACTGGACACGCCAAATTTCATGTTCTAGCGGTAACATCGTGAGATGTCGAATTGACTGCTGTCTTGGCAATTTCAATAGCGTCAAAACTATTGAATTTGACGTGGGGCCATCATCAGCCCTTTTATAACGGCCGGCGCCTCCATCGACGCCTCTATCTCTGTCTCACTCTTTTTTTCATTTCTCTTCTGAACCGGCGTACTCCGACCCGGCTTTTGTCTTTTATTAATCAGCGCTGTCTGATACAGGCAATGTATTCAAGCGGTGTGCTATCGCTGGCCCTTGGCCTTCTCAGGGTCGACTTGGCGGCTGCCAGTCTGTGCAAGCCCAGCTTAGGTGAGTCTTGAATGGCCACTTCATGAAATGTGACCACCCTCTAAGAAGCTTGACCAGAGTCCTCGTCCATTGAATCAGCTTCGACAACCACTTCTGAGGCGACGTTATCCTCTACCGCAGCCTCGACGACCGAATCCACGTCAACGGCTCCTGAAGCCATTCCCACCTTCAATCTCGTCGCGAACGGTGGTAGCGCCGACGGTGAGACGGTTGATGGCAATCCTAACTTGTACGCCGCTCGCGCCGTCCTGGGATCCGATTCCCCCGGCCTTACTGCCATTCCCTTGTTTCTCGAGGAAGGCACTGGCCGACTAAAAACGACCTACACCAACAACTATCTCTGCGTACTATGGGCCGGCAACGCTGACCCGGTGCCGGCCGAGGTCATGTTCTGCAACGACATTAGCTTCGGCATTGCCCCCGAACACAGACTCCAGTACATCACCTGTGAGGCCAAGGACGACCACGGAATCTCCTGCACTGCACCAGCTGGGCATTGTATCCAGGTAGCCGCTCCAAGAGACAGGTTCGAAACGAGATGCTCGTTTGACACGGGACTCAGCTTCGAGCAATTCTACGTCAAGTATGAGTTGTTCGATGTCGGTTCGTACAGCTACCACTTGTACATGGGCCTGGAAGAGGGTGGCTACGAAGAATATAACGACTTTGAACTTGCGGGTTTGAAAACGCGGCTCGTAGAAGTCACTGGTCAGACCTAGATGGTTGTGGGACAATGGAAACATGTGTCTTACATGGAATTGTTGTGAGGAGACTAGCATGGGAGATGTAACAAGATTCGAACATAGACGGAGTATTCAAGAAGAGACAGGATTTTGGGTCTTCCGGCAGGTGAAGAGATGTAAAAGTCCGGTTGGAAAACGTGCGAGGAGGACCTTGATGAAGATTTATATCGACAGTATCGCAACCGAAATTTACCAGCAGCATTTGGCTGTCTTATCTTGTTAGCACCACAAGACCTAACCTGAGTCAAGAGTTTCCAGATTACTCGCTAAAACTTTAAGAGAATAGATACAAGGTCTTGAATTCGTCGACCGACTTGTACCTTCAGCTTGACACCATATCAAGGTTTCCTGGCCCAAATGAAATAGACTAGGAGATAGAGATGGATGGACCGATCCTTGAGTTCCTTTTTGGCCTGGGCCATGAGCACCTGTATCTCTTCCATGCGCCAGCCAAGGATCTTCTCAAAAAGCATTGGTGTGTAAGAATCAATAGCTTGGAGCGACTGCATTGCTTGGTACTTCCCAACCTCTTTGAGAATTGGGTCTTTAGCCCACGCGCCAATCGGTGCCTATGTTCGGTTAGCAATTGCTAGGCTTTCGAAAATGAGGCTAGATCAAAGGACGGAGTGATACGTACTTTGCGGATTTCCTGGTGGATATCAACGAACCCTGCCTGGTCCAGCTTGTATTTCCAGTCACCCACGCAGTCGATGGGCTTTCCGAACTTGGCACTGCTATCGAGAAGGCCCGCCGCCCAGCGCTGGGCATTTGTGGCCTTCTCACTCGTCCCATCGTCAGACACAAACTGTCCGCGCATGGCTTGGAGCTCAATGTATCCGCCGGGAGCCAGGTTCTCGAATGCTTGTTGAAAGAACCGTCCGTCGTCGGCTATACAACCTTCTAGTTCTCGTGCATGGATGAAGTCGAAAGGCTTTTTGTACATCCATTGATCCTCAAAGTCATCAACTTCGAAGATGCAGTTGGTAGGAATCCTATACTCTGTTACCATTTAATCCGGTGTACCAGAAGGAAGTTGAATACCAGGTGGGTTGAATAGGACTAAGATCTGTCCCGATGACTTCTGCTGATGAGTATTCACTGATTTCCAGTAATGTCAACGGGATTCACTAGGCAGGCGCCGCGTTTGAGCCGAAATGAGCTTACTCTGCAAAGTCTATGGCCCATATACCAGTGCCAGTACCTAGATCGAGTACGCGCTGAGGATTTTCGCCGATCGGAGCAAGGTGAAGCTTTCCTTCAAGAAGGAGGCTGTATATGTGATGCACTAGATCCATTCGATTTTGTTCTTCATCATCGTTCGGCTGCAGATAACGCTATCAGACTAAGTGAACTTTGTCATGGGAACGACTGGATTCTAACCACAAGGTAGGTGCCTTCTCGAAATGCATGGTAACGGCGTCCGTTCTGCAACGCTGTTAGACTATGAGTAGCTGTATCGTGCGTACCCACTAACTTCATATCTGAGCGAGGTAATGGCACTCTAGATCAGAACAGACTATTCAAGCAAGATTGTCGTTGGACTTAAAGACTCACCGGTAGTTGTATATGCTCGACTTTAGAGATGACAGGTAGCTAGAAGACCCATCCCTTGGACAGATTGTCAGTCGTAATGAAGCGTAGGCGGTGATTATTAGACTAACGCAGCGTCGAACGCGGAATCGCTGTCATGCAAATTATCCTTTGAATGATATCAGCGTCATTCACGTCATCTCCGTTGACGTTGAGAAGAGGGACCCACGTCCGCCTCCAGTTGATTCTCGTGTTGCGGGGCTTCTGAGACAATGGCTGAGACCTCCGAATGATGGCCAGCCTCTTGAGTTGTTTCCCCAGCCATAGTGAGAGAGATTCTCGGTTTTACGCGAGGCAACGATTTGGCAGGATGAGAGTTAACGCTTGGAGAAGTCTCGAGGTTTGGGATGCCTTTCTTTCACGTCATATCATCCTTGCTGTTTCCCCACTGGCCAGGTGTCATCAGGCCATGTTCCCCTCCCGCTCGGCAGATGTTCTTCTGGATAAACCCCATTGCAACGGGCTGCTTCTACCGTCGGCTAATCTGGATATCGAGGGGCTCAAGCTGCAGTTTTTGTACCACCGATGCCGTGATCCATTCTCAGTAAGCGACTCAAAAGATCAACAATGGATGGTGTAGCACTCGATCTAGGCAAGCTGGGCCACCGCTTTGTCTGCCTTTGTGGCTGCTTCTTTTGTTGCTTCGGCTACGGGGAGTTTTTTACTATGTAAGGGGTGGTCTTGGATACTAGTCTCGGGGTATTTGGCTCCTTGCATTGTGGCTTTTGGCCTTGGCATGGCTTGCTCCGGCTCCGGCTCCGGCTAGTGGTGAATCTTGAGCTCTAGGTGCATAATCTAGGAAACCCAATTAATAGAAGGCACGCGCAGGTTTGTTTACATTAGTAGAAGCTGTACTTGTGTATCTAGGCGGACAATCACAACCACAACCTGGAACCAATCGTAACACAAGGGCACAAACAGCCACCCCCGAATTATTGCTCCGCGTACCTTGTTAGCTCGCCCACTAGATCTACTAATTAGACAACGCATCTCGTTCAGCTAACCACCTAACTAGCCTAGGCTAAGCTGAGAGGGTCTCGGCTGATCTGAGCGGGCCTGGGTGGACAGGACGCGCTGATTAAGTTGTGCTACTGGCTCGTGCATGCGACTTAGCGACGACTCTCCGCTCTTTTGTCTCATAACAAACAACATTCTATTGACAACACCTTCCTTGATACGGAGCTCCAGCTGAGCTGAGGTTGTTTGCGGTGGAGATGGCGGCACGGCACGGCACGAGTGGGTACTACGTAGTCCATGGGGAACCTGGCTTCAATAACGAAGACCGAGGGCATGGAAATTGAATACTTAAGTCGAGATCTTGCCATCGTCGACTACTGATTCCCCTTGTCTTCAGCTCATTCCCACTCTTGTTCCTGGCGCATTTCCAGCCGTCCATTTACACAATGATCTGTCCATCCATCTCCCTGTTGGCCGCCTCCGGACTCTTCCTCGGCGCGTCACAGGCTGCGGTGCTGCGGAAGGATGATCAAACTTGTCGCAAGACCAAGGTGGCCATCCTGGGTGCCGGAGTAGCAGGCATCACGGCGGCTCAGTCACTGTCCAACGCTTCCATCAGTGACTTCATCATCATCGAGCGCAATGACTACGTCGGTGGTCGGATGCGAAACACGAAGTTCGGCAAATCCCCCGATGGCAAGCCCTATACGGTGGAACTCGGTGCCAACTGGGTCGAAGGTCTCCAGTCGAAGTCGGGAAACGTGAATCCCATCTGGAGACTCGCCCAGAAGCACAAAATCAAGAACACCTACTCCAACGGCTCCTCCCTAGTGACCTACGACGAGACTGGCAAATACGACTTTATGGACATCATCGACGATTTTGACAAGAAGTGGGAAACCGCCATGGAAGATGCGGACGCCATCAAAGACGAAAACCTGCAAGATACCTCCGTTCGGGCCGGTTTGAGCATCGCTGGCTGGAAGCCGAAGAAGGACATGCATGCTCAAGCCGCCGAGTGGTGGGGTTGGGACTTTGAGATGGCCGTGGTGCCAGATCAGTCTGGCTTCCTCTACGACATGTCCGTCAACAAGGCAGTCTTCGAGCACTTCAGCGAGGACACCAACCTCGTGACGGACCAGCGGGGATTCAATGCTCTCATCATTGGAGAGGCAAACGAGTTCCTGAAGAAGAACGACCCGAGGCTCCTCCTCAAGTCAATTGTAAAGGAAATCAAGTATGGCCCATCCGGAGTCAAGGTTCACTTGAAAGACGGAGATTGTATTGAAGCTGAATACGCCATCTGCACGTTCTCTGTTGGAGTTTTGCAAAACGACGTCGTCAAGTTCAAACCGACTCTGCCCCGCTGGAAGAGAGAGGCCATCGAGCAGTTCCAGATGGGAACCTACACCAAGATTTTCATGCAGTTCAACGAGACTTGGTGGCCCAGAGAAACCCAGTTCATGCTCTATGCAGACCCGATCGAGCGTGGCTACTACCCCATGTTTCAATCGCTGAGTGCTACGGGCTTTGTCCCCGAGTCGAACATCCTGTTTGGAACCGTCACCGGCACGCAAGCCTACCAGGTCGAGAAGCAAACCGAGAAAGAGACACAGGCCGAAATCATGGAGGTCCTTCAAGCAATGTTCCCTAAGATCACCGTGCCCGAGCCTACGGCAATCATGTATCCCAGGTGGAGCCAAGACGAGTAAGTTCGCTGGTCCTAATATGCATTTCCAACACTAATTAAACATCCAGGATGGCATTCGGCTCCTTCAGCAACTGGCCCCCAGGAATGACCCTCGAGAAGCACCAGAACCTTCGAGCCAACGTAGACAGGCTCTGGTTTGCGGGAGAGGCCAACTCAGCCGAGTTTTTCGGCTACCTCCAGGGCGCTTGGTTCGAAGGCAAGGATATGGGAGACAGGATCGCTCATATCTTGAATTCGGACGGCGCTGTTGCCGATGGCGAAGGGGAATTGATGAGATATGAGGTGCTTCACGGCGACACGTTCAAGGACGAGTACGACGAGGATAATGGGTGGTCAATTACCTTGGACGATTAGCCAATTGGAAGCTATGGCAATCTTATTCTCGACAGCGAGTATCTCACCTATCTCGTAGTAGGGAAACCATTGTAGAGTCGTTAATTATAGACCTATGGCTGCACCTCTCGCGATGCATGTCACGCAGCTGGTAGTTCTTTATTTGATGACATTGATGTTAGATAAACAGAAATTGACTACCCAAAGGATCCTCAGTCTTCATTCATCATGTTTTTCGTGGGAAAGCTGAATGGTTGCCTCTTAGCTCCCCCTTGACCTCTGCCTCGATGGAAGTTCATCTTTTGGCCTCCTTCAGTGGACTTCCAACAACCATTCCTTCTCATGCCTTAAGAGTACTCGAAATCCAGTACAGGCTCATCCACATCTTCGCTGGAAAACCCACAATGTCCAGGATTATTGCTTTCGGGCCCCTCGCCGTGTTTCCGCATCACACCCCATTTCAGGGGAAGAAGTGGCGCTTCAGGTTGCGGAGCACCATTGGGATGGTGGCAAGCGGCGGCAATGGCCAGGCTGCAGCTTCCGGCCAGCGGCATAGCTGTCGGTAGACGGAGAAATCCCGTACAAATGACAGCTGTGGCCATCAGCAATGACGTTGCTGTGACAAAGATGATTGCGGCAGGTGAGTATCCTAATGTGGTATATAGTTCCAACATCTCATCCTTAGTCCACTCGATGGCGGCAACAAATAGGTTCTGAGACAAAAGCCAAGGGATCAAGGCAGATGCGATCAGAAGAGGAATCCCCCAGTGATATGGAAGCTGTAGAAAGTACCGAGAGCGCTGGTGCCCTGCGGGGTTAGCGGCAACACGTATTCCTCGCCGTTTCTTCCCGAAATCGCTCCATTCCTTTGCAGCTAACATGGCAGTGAATATGCTGTTGTATTGGAAATAAGAAACGAAAAGCAAAGCTGAGGGAGATTAGCAATCATGACGGCCGTGGGTGCCGTCATGGGGAGACCAACTCGAAAGTAAATGAGAGTTAATTCGGTGGCCGTGCCCAAGCCCAAAGTAAACAAACTAGCAATATCGTGACGGCCGGGTATGACACGGGTTCCCCAGATAAGAAAAACTAATGTGGCACCCATAATTGATATGTATCTAAGAATCGTAGTTAGTACCAGAAAGCTATTGAGAAGCATAAGCGTTGGAAGGAGTGCAACATACATGACCAAACTGATACCCCAGCGGCGAGAGCTCACTGCTGCTGCCCAGCGTCGACGCGATGGGGACCATGGACGTGGGCCAGTCCAGGAATCAGAGTTGCGAACGTCATCCGATGATGCCAAGCAACTGTCTCTGGAAACCTCATCAGGCGTAACAAGAAATGACTCAATCGCGTCACCGAGGACCAGCAGAAGACCCTGAGGCGGGCAGTATGCGGTGTATAAGATGACGCAGACCTTGACAGCGTTCGCAATGATCACAAAGATCGAGATGTGTGTGCTGAGGTACAATTTGCAGGTCTGAGTTACCGGTTCGCTGAGACAGTATTTCACCCGGGTTGTATTGAAGGGTGACCATTGTTCGGCATTGGTCTTTACCGTTGGCAATTCGTTGAGGCAGGGTACAGTACTGCAGTCAACCTGGTGAGAACAGATCCATTGGTAGAAATCATTGCCGCAATCCGGATATTAATAAAATCTGAAGAGAGTCCCTGTCTCAAGGATTGGAATGCCCTCTAACGAAGGGTTCAGCCCTGACTCGGTGACTGCAATAAGGTGCCGATGCAACCCTTGGAACGGCGTCGCGTAGGCATCGATGCACTCAATTGGTGTCAACTTGTCAAGCTGAACCTTTCTCGCCAAATCCCACGTGTATTGCATGGTGTCGAGATCTGGTGTGACGCCAAACTCAATCCTAGAATCAATGTGTTCATGGAAAGCTGAGGTGTTTGCCAACTGAGCAAAGGGAACAGAAAATATCGAAACATTCGCAGAGGATACATCCTGGACCGAATAAAACGTAGTATTCCGGCACGATCGATATCGACGCAAATACGACAGAGTTGTACCTAGAAATCGTTAAGCTTATTTTCACAGAAAAAAGGAAGTTCTTGAATCATACAGTAGGTGCAACGGCACAGAAGATAAAAACAGAAGATACCAAAGGACAGCCCTTGTCCGCGGTATCCTGGATAAATTGTGGACGCTACGAACTCCAATGTCTAACCATTCTTCAATCGAATGGGCCTTTTGAACATCATCTCGCGTCGGAGCTGATAGAAATTGCATGCAATTGTTGCTGGCGGCGAGTAGAAGTGTGCTGAGAACGTTGATGAGGATGTGGATCGCGGTGTTGCTTCTTTTCGTGTCGGCGCATGAGCCCTCTTGTAGAATTCTAAGGCCAGTATGTTTCTGGCCATAGCCAGTGGCCTTGGATTGAGGTCTTGTGGCAGACCAAATGGTGACAGACAGGTTCGTTACGAGAACTAGGAGCGAGGTAAGGGCTCCAATGGTGAGACTGAACTTCCATCCCGACAGTTTGGATGATTTGACCTTGCGCTTCGGAATATCGGGGGCCTCGGGCGGCAAAGAGTTGGTTCCTGGGTTCTCGGAAGATAGGAGGTTAGTTGAGACGTTGGCCAACTCGATATCTTGTGATGGTCCCAGCTGTAGAAGCGGGACAAGGTGCTCTCCGTGATCCATTTTCTCCAGAGTGCGATAATATCGGAGTGCGAGAGTAGGGCATGGGTTCGTAAACTGAAAACGGGAAAACAGATTTCTGCAGACCTTTAATCTGTGCCACTTATCATCAGCTTAAGATGCACGGAAACAGGCAATTTAGCTCTCGGCAGTGTTGTGTATGACGTGTGCTGCAGGTTTCCTTGTGCTTGCAGCGGCTTGTAACCTCTTCGCCTCCAATTCTAGACTTATTTAGCGAGGTTGAAGCTGTGCTATGTACAAACAACGGGACACGACGAACGCAACTGTCCAATCAAAATGATGGCGGTCTTACTAGAGTCCAAGTCGCAAAGATTACTTAACAGGGGATGAACCAAGTGAGTGTGAAACGATACGACTACCGAGGAGTCACGTCAAGGTTGCAGCCTGATTGATTTGATCTTCAGACCCCGCCCACTTGTTCAAATCAACGAGCCGCAAGAAAAGCACAGCTCGCATATTCAGTGACACAGTGGAGGTCGAAAATGTAGATAGTTGCCGTGAAGCAGTTGGGCATGATGCGCGTTTCAGGGACAATGGAATGTTAATATGGGTGTTGATAGTTTGTCGTTTTTCTTAGTGATACCTGATTTAGTTTACCCCTCTCCCTACAATGTCTTAGGACTTTACACTATCCTTCTCTATCCCCCGTTCTCATGAAGATCCTCTAATTCCTCCATGTGTCTGGAAACACCACCATCATTGCTTAGACCAAACAGATTCATCAAGGACTAAGGTTGATCTGGTAGTACAAGGTTCAGAGACATACGTTGAATGGTATATACCTCTGCTATTTTCTTTTGGGCCTATATTCATGTTAGCCATTGATCTCACGTAGAGAAATAAACAAAGACTCACGGCGCACTTCTCGAGAGCAAACTAACCGACCCGTTACATTAGTAATGTTCAATAGAATACAGTCGATTAGTTTTCTTACCTCCTTGGTCCATGTCTGGAAACATAACAATTCGTGGATCATTGCTTAGACTGAACAGACTCATCAAGGACTACGCACTTGTGGGATCTGCCAGTAAGGTAGTAGAGGTCTAGTTAGCTTCGTCATAAGTACCTAGAAGAGGAAGGGAACCGCACGGGATCCTCCGCCGGGGCGGCGGCCACAGGTGCCCCGAGGGCCGGCTTCTTGGGCTGCATGGTGGTCAACATGATGTATCAGGACATGAAGGTTGATGACGTAGCATACAGCATTGCTCCCCACGGAGCGCGAGGATTGGGCCGACTGCAATCTTTTCAGTGCCGTTATGCAGGATTAGCGAGAGCGGGCAGGCAAGACATACAAACGACCGCTTCTAGATCGTTGAGAGTTAGTAATTAAACAAATGAAAGGAATGAATGCGTACCTGATGGGATTGATGGGACTTCCACGCGCAGGCGCTTGTAAGTAATTGATCTGTCTGGAAACAATTCTCGGCTGTTGACACATCGTCAGCGTCGGAGGGTGGTTGGTTCATGAATGAGGGATTCTTGGTGTTGAAGAAGTAATTGAAGATTGTCTTGATTGTTGAAGGAAGGGAAAGTATGATGTTTCGCGTCTCTGCACTGGCTCTGGTCATGACAAGAAGTCAAAGACTAGGTTCCCAGGCGGCACCACGTGGAGGTTGCAGAGTCCGGCTTCGCCACCCGACCGACCCTTCTTCCCAAAGAATAGCAAGGGTCGGCCCCCTTTCGGGCCCTTTTCAAGAAAGAGTACAGTGTTATGGGCAAAGCCCAAGTCCAATCCGCAAAACAGTCGCTCAGCTCGAAAGCCCGGGCTTGTGTCTGCACTACGCAAAAGCGCGTCAAACCGAACACAGAAGATGGTTCTAACACAAGGCTCAACCCCCAGAACGAACCAGAACAGTGCCATGGGTGAAACCCAAGTCCAAACCGCAAAACATTCGCTCAGCTCGAAAGCCCGGGCTCGTGTCTGCACTACGCACAGGCGCGTCGAACGAAACCGGCCGCGAAGGCTTCGGTCCCCACACAAGAGCCAAACCCCCCCAGTAGTGTAATGGGTAAACCCAAATCCAAACCGCAAAACAGTCGCGCAGCTCGAAAGCCCGGGCTCGTGTCTGCACTACGCACAGGCGCGTTGAACTGAACCGGCCGCGAAGGCTACGGTCCTCACACAAAGGCCAACCCCCAGAAGAAAAGTCCCCAGACGAACGAGCCCCCAGAAGAACCAACTGGGAGTGGCAGGTCAGTAACGAAGGGGCAAGGTCTATGATGACTACTCACTAGGTTTGGTATTGTCCCATTGCCCCGTTCATAAGATGGGGAGTCTTCGGTGGTAGGGCGGCCTGGAACGCGTCCCAATCGACAGTACGGTAGCGTCGTCTCGGAGCGGGCAGTCATCGACGCTCGGCGGAGAACGGTACGGAACTTGATCGCTTTCGTTCGCTCGCAGGGGCTCGAGGTAGGTGGCTCGTGAAGTCTTTGCCTGTTTGCAATTAGCAGAGGACTCGGAGACGGTCTGAGAAGGGCGCCAGTGGCCGATGGATACAGCGAGCTTCCTACGTCACGAGCCAAAAGGTCTCGATCACGAGCCGAAAAGTCTCGTTGACGTTGCAAGGGGTGGTGCTTGGGATGGATTGAGGGAGTGATGATGTTGGAGCGAGGTTTGTGTCGTGGCCGAACGCCCAGAAGTACCTAACAAAACGCCCTCGCACCTGCCCTCAACACCCGACTCAACAGCTGTTACCACTTGGCAGGACTAGTAGACCTACCACCTTCCGTCAGCTTGGCTCTCATTGGAAAACTCACCTGAGTCGCCATTTCATGGATCTGGCCATGCCATGAATCGAGGCAAGCACTTGGCAATCGTCACAACTCTGAGAGACTCGAAATGCTTCATCCTTGTCGCTGTTTCAAGGGCTCGCTTCATGAATGTGCCACGCATCTGAATTCGAGTCTTTCTTCGGGCCGATTGGCCATGCAAATATCTAGTGATGATTTCTTCCTGATCCCCCGACTCACATCTGGGCTCCTTTATCACCCTTACTACCTAAGATCGATCCATAAGGCATTAGGTGTCAGGTTAGGTCTCAGTCATTAGTGCACATTAGTTATTATTAGGCATTAAGTATTAGTGCCGATATATATCTGATTTATCCCTAAGTGTTTAGGCGGCTGCCAGAGTGTGTCTTTCGCTATGGTGGCAGATGGTGTTTCTCTTCTGGTTCAACGCAAAGTCTGTGGCAGAATATGGCACTTCGGCTGCCCCATCCATCAGACATCGGTGCCGAAGATTCAGATTTGATGCGCAACTGTTCTTGAACGTCTGTAACATTCGACAGGAATCTTGCCATCCGGGCGCTAAAGTTCGCGCAGTTCAACACTCCCAGGCCAGCGGTTTGGTGCACCGCTGGTCGCGCGAGTATTTGAAGTAGTCAAAATAATGGCACGTGAGTCTAAGATGACTTAAACACTGTGAGGCCTCGTTCTGTTTATTGGCATTTCTATTTCTATACGTATGTAGCCAATTGCGTCTTGATGTAGTACCCTTATCTACCACCCCTTCCAAGGAATCCAAGCGTCTCGCACAATGTTGTTCTCATCCGCGACAAAGTAGACGAAAAAAGCAGCCGCCGTTATGCACACATGGTTGCAGAACAGGTTCACCCGCTGGCCAACTTGGAAAACGTCGTCTACAGCGTGACCCTTTTCCTCGGTCCCCAAGATGCCGTGCTCCTGCGACATTCGGACGACGCCCCACGCGGGATGTCCCACGACTCGACCGAAGCCCGAGTACGCACTTGATTCTCGCGACAGGGAAATAACACCTGCGTTCAAGAGCGCCTCGTTTCGGTCTGTGTAGACGCTGCAGACTTCGGTTGCCACGTAGCTAGCCTGGGCTGCTTCGGGCACCAATCCGGTCGACACTTGTTGTAGATCATTGCAAGGGAAGTTGCCTACTCGGACGAATGATTAACCCAGCTCTTCGGTCTATGTGAATTAACTTACCGGCGTGTAGCTCTATCTTGATATTGGACGGCACACCCGTTTTGAGGTTCGCCGCCACATGAGCGGTAGGCGTAGAGCCAATCGACACGACAATCTCGCGGTCAGCTGGAAGTAGCTTGGCAGCTTCGACAACGCTAGAGATCTCCAAGCCGAGGATATCCTCGGCCTCGCTGCGTGAACGGCCGGCGTACGAGTGTCCAGCATGGCAATAAAATCCGTAGATGTGCACCGCCGAGGACGCCTCAGCGCGTTCCACCAAACGACGGAGAGCAGGACTGTTGGTTGCGACGCCAGCTCGATGTGAACCGACGTCGAGCTTCACGAAAACATCCCAAGGCGTCTTCTCGCCGGCTTTCTCGAGATGAGCTATTTGCTGCTCATTGTCGACCATCAGCATTATGCGCAGTGACGCTCGCAGCTCAATGAGCCTGGGCAAGATTCCTGGATAGATGGGCAGGCCATAGAGACACTATCACAAGCTTTAGCTACCACTCTTAGTTCGAGATTTTGGTCAATCACTCACCTCATCCAATATGCCCTCCTTAGCTAAGGGAAGGGCCCCTCGAATTTCGGCCAGGGTTGACGCAATAATGCCCCTGTATTTGCCTTCCCCGAGCATCAATCTCGTAACCTCGAGAGTCTACATCGCCACAATTAGCATCCCGGTTTGTGAGAGGATCGCGCACCAGAAAACGTACCTTGAGGGTTTTAACATGTGGCCTGAAGGAGATACCGAGCTTCTCCACATCGCGATGAAGGTTCTTGATATTCTGCTTCAGCACGGGCAAGTTGACGACAAAGGACGGCGTGGGCAGCTCGGACGTCGGTTTCCCAATGTACGAGCTGCAGTTTTCCAGCGAATAGTCCATCTCAGTGGTGAAAAAATGATGACGATTATTAGGAAATCAGGAACGCAAGCGTGTTTTGTTGTAGCACAAAGAGCCAGCGACTAAGAAATGGATTAGATGGGTCTTGAGTTTTGCGGGGCTCTCCGCGGCGCCGCGGTATTTGAAGTGTGGATGGAGTCCCGTTTTTCCCGCGGCGGAGCTCAGAAGATGAAGCCGAGACCGGTCACAATCGTCGTTGTCCAAAATATCTCGGCCAACGTTTGTGAAGCCTGATTGTGAGACTGCATTTGTTGAGGTGCACGTGTATTCTTTGTTAGTCTTTCTCGTACGCCCTTGGCGCTGACATGTTGCATCTGACTTTGACCGGTGCTCCCTTGTGAAGTCCCTCAAAGAGAGGCTGTTCCGAGCCGGCCAGTGCTTTTTCTATAACATTCATATCGGCGATGAAGACCTTGGTATTGATAAACATGTCCACTTCAGAGCAGTGAGTTGAAGAATTGTGACGAGTCTTCTAATCGATGGCTTCGGTCTTCGATAGAATCGCCCAGCTTCAAGATGCCATCGGCCGAGCTGACGTTCATAGAAATCGGCCCTGTGTGGATTTAAGAAGCTATTCTAATAATTCTCCACGCCTACCACGACTCAACAATGAACTTCATCTGGGATTTCAAGGGCGGAGAGATGGAGGTGCAGTCAAGTATCGCAACTCGGCTATATCCACCATTGAGATGTAATGAACCACTTGTTGCAAAGTTGAGATCCGATCAAAAGCGGCCTTTGGGAACAGTCTAGTCTATAGTTACATATTTTATGTCACTCAAGAATCCCCAACTACATCATGGGGAATTGCCTACTTGGTTGGTACGACAGCACGTATGGGGACGAAGACAGCTATCGATACGGAGTTGCTCCGAGGTTACCATTCCAGATGCTCTTATCATCAAATCTTCTAGACCCAAAAATGAGGACTGATGTATTTTGTCTGACCAATTGTCAATCATCGCGCAAAAGATGCGCCATAGCGGAAAAGTGTACCATTGGTTGGTGATCTTACGCCCACATTTGTGCTCCGCCAATGTTGATGTCATAGCAATCTAATTAGTCTAGTTCGTCGTAATCTCCAAATGAACAAGATTAGACTGTTTTGAAGAGGATACAGAGTCCACAGAATCTTTGTACTCGTAAGTTAGCGCTGTAGGCCCAGTTCTCACACATGCAGAAGTACATGAGCCAGATAGGGCCCTTACTTGTGTATTGACTTGGTAAGTAATTGTATTTCTTCATCCTCATATTCCGACGATTTCATTCAATGACTTGAAGTGCGCACGAAACGGTTTTCGACAAGAATAAATACCTTACGTGAAATCATTACCAAAGTTGTACTCCTGGTTTAAAAGTATTCACAAGCCAGAACTCCAACTAAAGCCATATGCTTATAGTGATCAAACAAAAAGTCATCCGCTCCTCTCCACCAATCCTCCTCGATTGTCATTCTTAGAGCCTGAACAAACTCGTAACATTTTGTCGAAGTATCCCAATGCGAGTCCCGGTAGTCCTCGCCAATCTCAACGAATCTGCGATCAGATTGGGAGAAGACTCTTCCTCCAGCGGTCTCAGACTGTTCCTTGGTGGGTGCATGGGACTTTCGTTTCATGTTGTAGTCGATGAACCAAAGTATATGGACGTCCTCTGACGTCGCAACTCGAGAGAAGTACCGGATTATGCTCGACATTTCGATTTCCTCCGATGTCAACCCCTCCATTGAATAACCCCATGCTGGTTTGAACTCCAGTGCAATATTTCTCAGCCCATTGAACTGCTGGATATCCGAGCCAATCGGGATGCACCTGGAGATCTCATGCCAGTCAACATTTTCGAGGCAATGAGGCTGAAGAACAAAGAGGTCTTGGCTTGGAACGACAGTCAGGTAGTGGTCGATTGAGTCGTCCCCCACGAAATAGGCCGTTGCTGGCAACTTGTCCGTATGCCAAGGCCAGCCCGCTTTAGACTCCCGACGACAACGGTCTTTCCGAAATGCATTGGACATTTTTTGTTGGAACCTACGTTCCATGACCGCTCTTGATTCTTTGCAGGAGGTCCAAAGGCCCCCATCAATCAGGTATGTCGACTGGTTGTTGCGTGTCCACGAAGCCGATGCGTTCGCAGACTCTCCCAGGCTCGGCTGGCCTTTGGGGGCCGAAAGTTGAAGGTCTTCCCATCGATACACATCCGCCAGCTCGAGATTCATGTGTTTGAGTGCATCCTGGTCTTTTTGCCAGTTGTAAATGGTGAAGACATGGGCTCCAGGACCGTCAGGTCGGACCGCGAGGTTCCATATTTGGTTTCGCAATTCCCATGGAAGGTCGAGGAATTTATGGAAATTTTGAGACATATCGTTGGAAGGGAAATACGGATGAAACAGGTGTAGCTTAGGTGTGTTAACCGAGTAAGTGAGCGGTCTTGTTTTGCTGAGTGAATGCAGGTAAAAGAGATGAACCGACGAAGGAACGGGCATGGCCTGGAGATTTAAAGCGAACACCAATCAAGCTTTTCATCTCGTGAATACATGCCGGGCCACGGGACCACAATGGTGTGAAACTCAGAGTAGCATGCCTTGACTCTGTGTTAGTCGCCAGGGCTTGAGGGCCTGAATGGGCATCCGATGGATGGCTGAGGACCATTGTGTCCGCTTGATGATATTATGCCTCGGCCATCGCGTAAAAGCTGCTTCCCCTAAAGAAAGTAAAATAGATCTCGGCGGTCAAGCCTAAACAATCGCCGTTTGCGCTCGTGATGTTCGTTTTTGTCGTACACAAGACGTTGTGCATGTCCTAGCCACAGTCTCACAGATGGTAGAGCTCATGCTAAGCCCACTCTTGATGGCTGGATATCAAACGAAAGCTATGCCTTGCCTTTTAATAACTGGTGGAAGAACTGGCGGGTGAATCCTGGAATTAAACATCGCGGAAATTGACGTGTATCCTGTCGTCTCTCGACCACGAGCACACACTTTTCCCCAGCCGCTTTCTGGAGTCACACCCATGTTGTAAGTAGATTCATGGCCAAATTTTCTATAGCCTTTTTTATTGAGAATTAGACTTTATGAGGGAATGTTAGATCGCCTAATTATTGTGCGGTGAATGGAAGCCTAGGGAAACTTATAGGAACTTTAGCCACTTGATGCCTTTCTTAGTAGCATTCAGAATACTGTTACTTGTGAAACTTATAGTATATATATGGCAGCTATGAGTCAGTTTAAATCAATAAAGGCACAGTCTTTACTCCAATATATATATATAATATCTACCTTCAGCATCGAATGAAAGCTCTTACAGCTATCGTTTACAGCCGGGTTGAATTCTAGTCTCTTGATGGGAAAGCTTGGGATGTTGAAAAAATACAGCATATTGTTTAGCAACTCCCCAAAGCTCCCACTAGCCGTCCGGCGGAAAGTGTCCTGGAAGGTGGGAACCGTCTTGGTGCTCCAGAAGGCCTGTAGGATGCGGTTGGAAAAAGCAACAAGCACGCCACGTCCGCGACTGGCCGGGCTGGCAGCCAGGGTGATAACAGGATTGACACAATGGATGAGCAGGTCCAACAAGATGGCCGCTTCATCTAGGGAGTTGGTTCCATGGGTAAAGACGGCGCCATCGATGTCGCTGTTGTCAGAGCAAACATGCATGTCATGTTCATGACGAAGGCGTCAGACCGGCTGGGCAACGGGCCTGTCCTGTCAGATGTCCAGTTAGAGATGGCCAACTGAGACACGTTGACAAAGTACGGATTACGCGCAATCATCTCCTCCGTGGTGATACTAGACCGAGTATCATCTAGGTCGCCTTACGATAATCCCTCCAGCAGAGTGCCGTCGGTGAACAAGACCCTCTGGTGTATCAACTTTCCTCCGGCGCAACAACAACACCGGTGCCGGAGAGACACATAATATCTTGGGTAGCGTCTGGTTTGTTCCAAATCGGAAAACAATTGGCCTTCAAGATCATAATTCCTACGTTACGTGATTAATTAGACGGAACCCATTAACATGTGGCCATGAAGCACCTTGCAGATGGAGTACTGACGGTGTGCTACCTAAGAGATTAGTTGAAAACTAAGGGGTATGGCGTCCATCGTTAAGCTACGTCTTCCGTCTAGTATCATTGCGTGCTGCAATCAGCGCCGCAATGCGATGGATGGGTTCACGATTCATCACCCTCGAGCACGTAGATAGACGTTGTTCAGAGTGTTACAACAGGTCCAAAACGTCAGACCACGAAATATGCTCAAACATGCTCTCGTCACCGCTATTTCAACGGAAACAATAACAGATTTTACCGGAATTACCGTCAAGTGCTTGCTCGAACCTTGATCATGGTTACTTGGGGAGATCAGCAAAGGGCCCTGGGGCCACTAGGAATGTAACGGAGTGTGCGTAAAAGTGATACCTCGTTGTCTTGGCTAGCATAAGTAGTAAGACTAAGACGGCCTCGACTGCAGGGGTATCTGCTCCACTCCGCCCATCTTCGTGATTGAGCAAGTATCATGGTGATGAAAGTGCCAAAGTCATGCATGATTGCTACCGAGTCGATACAACATTACACCAGGTTCAGCTTTTCGAGAACAGTCCACAGCTGTTGGAAACCCCCTTCGACGCTAAAAGCCTCGATACCGCGGGACCGAAGGGTCGAAACCCCCAGTCTGCTGGCGTCGCCGTTGTAACACACCAGAGCGACGGCTTGGCGGTTCTCATGAGCAAGTTTGAGGAGCCTTGACGCAGGTTGCCGATCAAACGTGCTTTGGATCTGTGTCCAGATTAGATGAACAGCATTCGCGTCCCCAAACAGATCCCCCTTCGCCAGCTCAGGCCGCAGGCCATCCAGCGCCATCAAGAACGAGCCGGGGAGATGCCGTGCTTTGAAGGCCGTTGTACTCCGGAGGTCCAAGACCAGAGTCAATGAGAATTTTTGCGCGGGGAGGTGGCTCGGGCAGCAACTAGGTTCCCCCTGGCCCAGGCTTGGGATGAAGAGGCTGAGTAGACGTGGTATCCAAGAGCAGATTGGATTACGGCGCTTATGCGTCACTCTGTAGACCGGGGGGTCCTTTTGAGAGCCGATCACGGATTCGAGGCTCGGAGCTGCAGTCTGGTCACCCGACTCCGTCCTGACCGTGCCAAACAGAATGACTGCGGTGCTCTGGGCGTCCACGATCCATCTTTCATCGTGCTTGGCTTGGTCGCACTGCAACAAGATCTATGATACGGGCTTCGTCAGCAGGCGCAGCGCTTCTCCAAAGGTTCCAACACATGATGTTGTAGTTGCAGAACAGGACAACTTTTACCTCATTCTCGATTGGCGGGAACTCGTCGGTTCCAAGCTTCTGGAAGTACGTGGGCAAATACTGGTAGGGAAAATCGCTGCACGGAAACACGCATGAGATTTCGCCCGTCTTCTCATCCCTCAACTCGGTCAATCCACCGGCCTGTTTGAGCTGCGTGATGTACTCCAACAGGCCTTGGAGCGCTTGGCCAGAAGACGGACCTGCGATGAGTCCCTCACGCGAGAGGCGCATCGACATGCGGTACGAGTCAACGGAGGCGACCTCGACTCGGCTGTCGACAGTGCCCTGCCATGGGAACCCGGAGGTATGGAATCCGTGGAAATGTCTGGGCCCGGGGGTGGGATCGCCAAATACGTTGAAGACGCTTGCGGCATGTTCAGCCGCTGTGAATGATACGAAAAATTGGAAAAAGGTGAAAGGACTGCTTACCCTACGACCCTGACTGACGGCTTCTGGGACTTGAGATGCACGCCCGTTCCGGTGATGGCTCCTAGATCACATTGGAATGTTAGCAGACTAAAGGTGTCGGATGAAGATGCGTCGTGAGAGAGATGCTGTTGTTTGGTTTGAAAGGATGTATCACCTCCGGTTCCCACTGTCGCGCAGAAGATATTGATCTCGGGAAGCTGCTTGAAGATTTGAGGTCCGGTCCATTCTTCGTGTGCCTTCCAATTCTGATGGAGAATTAGCTATGCGTACCGACACTAGCTACGGGAGAGTGAAATAGTACATTTGGGTTATCGTACTGCCCGGGATACACTACGTCGCCGTCTTGCGAAGCCTTTTTCCTCAGTCTGCACATGATTCCGGTTGGATCGGTAGGCTCCTGCTGAGCCAGTCCACCGTAAAGACATCTGGTGCCGATGAAAGTCAGATGGCCCGGGGAAGCCATTGGGTTCGGTATGGATAGGGAGACTCACGGGCGTATACCAAAGAATCGAAGCAGACTCAGAGACTCTGGCGATTTCTTGTTCGTTACATAGGCATCCACGTCTTCGTTCCCCCAGAGGACCCGGGCAATGATGCCGAGGGACAGGACCGTGGATCCTGAACTTGCCTCGACAATTTTCTTGTCCCGGGCTTTGGGCTCGTTTCTCAGCATTTTCAGGGCTGTTCATGTTAGCCGTCAGCGAGAAGTCGCGTGCCGTGTAGATGCGACGGGCGCTCGGCACAGCGTATCTCAGCACGATGGGGTAGGAAATCGAGCTGGACGAACCGGGCAGGGACTTGATATTCTGAGCTGGCAGACAAGTGAGCATTTTTGCGTATATCCGTACATTGTCTCCCTTGAACGGGTTGAGGCGATCGGGCAGCTCGATCAGAGGCAGAGGCGGATTTTGGTCAGGGTCAAAATAGTCGGCCACCGAGCGAGAGCCGCGAAAGACGTTGTCATGACTCGACATTGCTGAGAGGCTACAGTTAGCTGGGATATCAAGTCGACGTTGACTAGAACGGGGCGATGATACAGGTGTTGATATAGTGGTCCAAACGTAACATCACTATGTATTTATCCACGGTCGTACAGAATGAGCTCGAATGAGACGGTTTTGACTCGGAACATTCCATTTACGTATAGCACCGCTGAAGATCTCCATGGCCTTCTTGCATTCTATAAGCATACATGACATGGTGAGATACCTTATAAGCGTTAGTCCATATACAGTAGCAGTCAGTCATCCAACCTGCCGGGGACCGAATGACACATCCGAAACGAGAACCAAGCATTGATCGGCCACACACCCCCCCGCAATGGTCCAGTCTCCCGAAAGGAGATGACAAGACGGCCGCGTGTGAGTCGGCATATGTGCCTTTGCGGAGAGAAGAACCTACCATTATGGGTCCGACGCGGGCACGTAAAACGTGCTCAACATCGGGGACGTTGGTTTAAGCTCTGACTGTACTTCGCGTTGTCCGAGTCTGACCAGCATGGGAAGCGCTTGGATGTAGGACCGGGCCGCGAGGCACGGGACCGGAGACCGTGACTAGCAGGGATCCTACAGGACCGCCCCGGAAGCCGAACCCACCGTGTTGAGGTCTTTAATGGGACTTGCGGAGGGAAACTTGCTCATGGTAAGACGCCACATCTCGGGTATAGCCCAGGGCGGCACGGGTATACTTGTGCGGCAGTCGAAGTCGAGGATGCGCTACATCGTGCTACTCGGTAGAGCTTTGTGAGGCAACCCTCGACACTGAAGCAAGGAACATGTCTTGCTCAACCCGACCGTTCGATCCCGCTTCGTTGGCCTCGAGAGCCCAGACAATGAGCAATGTCCCCGGGCTGAGATGGAGTGTTGTCCTAAGGTCTGGTGAAACAGCCGGTGAGTAGCAACATGGGAAACTAGCACCGTCAGATGGCGTTGAGCATGGACTAATAAGCAAGCTCGACAGTAACGCTTCGCGCTGCGAAAAGTACTATCGCAAATGTATCCACGCCAACTGGGCAACATCACTGGTATCTGGACATGGAAGCTGTCTCTGATGCCGCAGTGACTGTGAAGCCAGAGCAGGACTCGTTCACCGTCCATCTCGACGATGCTGAAACCAACGGGGCCATCACCAACTTTCTTGAGATGCTGATCAAGGATATATCCACGAGTAATGCCGCGACTCTTTTGAGGTTGGCGTTCTCAAACGAGGCTGGCACGGTGGTCAGGCCAGACTTTCTCAGCTACAGGTTGCATGGCTGCGAGGACATCAGTCTGGCCGTGGGCTTCCTACAACCATTGTCACCAGTGACCCCGATCAAGGCAGATGAAGCCGCCCGCATCAACACCAGCGGCGGCTTTCTCACGCTTCTTCAAAGTGCGGTAGGCGGTGTCGTTGCCCACGCAGGCGATGGCATCCAGGGGTTGCGCTCTCGACTCGACGACGAGTTTGCGAAATGCCTCTCATTTCCGTGGACAGTCCCTGGGCCGCTGACGCCACAGCGCGTCTTCTGGGTCCAGGGACGCGCCAACATCGAGGCCAGCCGGCAGTTCTATGAGGCCGCCCGGGCACTGGGCATCACGCTCGTCGTACTGGACGAGCATGGGCACTGGCTCCAAGGCGACGCCGGACCTTACGCGCACTACCGCGAAGCGTTCATCCCGATGAGCATCGACGGCGACGAGGGCCTGGCGCAGCGCATCGTGGACGCGGTCAGGGGCTACCCTCACAAGGTCGACGGCATCGTTTCCATCAGCGACGTGCGGCTTCCGCTGGTCGCTCGGGCGTGCGAGATCCTGGGGCTGCCCACGTCGACGTCCGCGGCCTACATGCTGGCCGGCAACAAGGGCGCATCGCGAGAACTGGAGTCGGCCGCTGCTGGCGAGGACCAGGGCTTCGTGCTCGAGACGGCTCAAGATCTCGACGCGGTGCTGACGCAGAGACGGGACCAGCTGCGCTACCCACTCATCGTCAAGCCATGTACGGGCTGGAACAGCGATTGCGTGGTCAAGGTGCGCAACGAGGACGAGCTCCGGGCCGCGGTGCGACGGGCCTCGGGACGACACGCGACGTCGCCAGCCAGCAGCACGGGCGTGGTGGTGGAGACGTACGTCGACGGGCCCGAGGTCGATGCCAACTTCGTCATGCTGGATGGTGAAGTGCTATTCTGCGACATCACCGACGACTTCCCGTGCTCGGGCGACCTGCCAGGGACTGAGGCTACCGAGGCTGCTAACTTTATGGAAACGCTTATGGACGTGCCGTCCGCCCTGCCAGACGACGAGAAGGAGATGATGCGAGAGTCGCTGCGGAAGAGCATCACGCGCCTCGGCTTCCAGTCGGGCGTCTTTCACTGCGAGGCAAGAGTGCGTGGATCGCGGGCTTACTACGCCGTAGATGCCGCGAGCGGTCTCCTGGATCTGCACGTCCAAGACGAGCGCACTGGCACCGCCGCGCCGTCGTGCTTCTTGCACGAGGTGAACGCCCGGCCGCCGGGGTACATCAACTGCGTGGCGGCGCTGCTCGCTCACGGCGTCGACTACTACGCCGTGCGGCTTCTGCTCAGTCTGGGGCCGCGCGAGAAGGCCCGCGTCAAGGCGCTGGCGCAACCGTTCCTGCACGGGCAGCCGCAGTACGTGCTGGGCATCACAGTGCTTCCTCCCACGCGGGGAGGCGTCATGGCATCGGAAGACGCCGTGCGCGAGTTTCTGGAGGCAAATCGGGAGCTTCAGCGCCAGGTCGTCGACTTCCAGACGGTTAAGAAGAAGGGGGAAGTGGTGCAGGGGCCGGGATCGAGCGAGCTGTGGTGCGTGGGGTATGTGACTGTGGCTAGTAAGGAGGGCAGAAGGGCATGTCTCGAGCTGGCCCGGCAAGTGAGAGAAAGGTTTGATTATAGACTTGAGGATGAGTAGTGGACAAATGGACTTGCGTCTACATAGTAAACTCATGTACTTAGACACTCAAGACTGACATGTGGCCCGCACCAGGGTGACCGCAGTAAGTTATGCTTAACTCTTCGAGGGCTACTGGCTCTGCCAACAGAGATACTCAGACCATCTATCCAAGGTTGTTTCTACCAGCCAAAAGCCTCATCCACCAGCACGTACGGTCGGCTTAGCGGGTTCGTCCTCGCCGTCTCGACTACCATCTGGCGCGCATCGTCCGCCATGCCTGGAGGACCGCAAACCACCACGGCCAGCGCGCCCTCCTGGCCTCCCACCAGCTCCTTGCCTAGTATGGCCTCCAGTTCCAGGCGTCGGCCCACGACCGTCTCGACCTGCACGCCGCCTGGCAGCCCGGCCAGAGTCGGCGTGAGGGCCGTCGCCAGGCCCTCCGTGCGGCTGGACCAGAACAGCTTCGTGCTCCCGGGCGCGCCCTTCCGCACATACGGTAAGCAGGCGGTGATGCCCACGCCTCCCGCGATGCACAGCAAGTCGCTGCACCGCGCGAGCTGCGATGAGACCTGGCCGGAGTGGTGGTAAGGCCCCTCGAGCAGGACGCGGAGCCGGACTGAGGGCGCTCCGCTCGCTCCGTAGACGCGCGATGCGAGCTGCTTGGTGACGCCGCCACGAGTGCGCGCGTAGAAGATGGTGGAGTCCCCTTTGCTTCTTCTGCTGACGGATGGCATAGCATCGGGAGGGCCTGTAGATGCACTCGCAGCCTTCTCGGGATCCGCCTCGCCCAGAGTAACAGCGGCAGCGGGCGCCGGCTGCTCAGAGTCGCGGCTCCCCGGGGCTGAACCGGCCACGGAGAAGGGATGGGTCTCCCAGAACCGCCAGCCGAGCGTCGGGAAGCCAAGGTACACGATGCCGTCTTCGAGACGCTTGCCCTCCACCTCGATGCGGATGTACTCGCCGTCGACGTCCGGAATCACTGAGACGACGGCCATGCGGCTGCCCTGCCAGGCTGTACGGGCCAGCCGGAGGACGCGGTCGGCGCCCCAGATGCCGCCGGCGATGAAGATCCAGATCTCGTAGCCCCAGTTGTATTCATACACGTACCAGATGTGATAGTAGTACCCGATGATGAACAGCAGCGACAGGACGATATGCGACGCCAGAAAAAGCTCGTAGAACTTCTGCCGGAACCACAAAAGCGAGAAAGGCAGGATGGCGCTGACCGCCACCGTGCCGACGATGCCCCAGATCCAGTACTTGCGCACCAGCTCGTCCTCGTACGTGCCGCTCAGGAGGTAGTTGGCCAAGAGCATGAACGAATGCACGATGGTGTGGAAGACGGCCCAGTAGCCGAGCCAGCGGTGCAGCAGGAGATAGGTGCTATAGCTCCAGTCGGTGATGTAGAGCAGCACGTTGTTGCGCGCCGCGAAGAGGAACAGCGCCACCACGTTGCCCATGGCCATGACGCCCGCGCGGTTCCCCACGATGCTGATCGTCTGCATCTTCAGAGACGTGAAGCTGGCTTGCGGCTGGTGGATGACGTACGGCCCGAGCCACAGCAAGAGGTTGAGGATGCTGATGACCACGATGTACAGCGCCTGTCCGCGGTTGGGTACGGTGCCCAAGGCGGCGACGGGCTCACGGTGGCGTCTTCCGAAGGCGGCCGGATGGACCAACATGGCCTTCGAGTAGGCCCACCCGCGGCTCCTGGTGAGGCCGGGGAGGAATCGGGGCAGGGAGAGCGCAACCGGCAAGAAGATGGCGACTATCGCGATGACGATCCTGTGGAAAGAGCTTTTGTAAGCAAAGATGAAAAGAGGGAACAAAAGACCCCCATCGCCGTTGGCTCCACTCACATCATAGTAGAATGGCCGGCTTCGTTTGTCTCAAAGTCATATTGGTAGTTGTACTGAAGCTGCCAGGCCTCGGGATCGACGAAACTAGTCTCGTTCAGCGGATCGCTGCCGCCAGCGGTCGTTGGCAGGGGGCTGGAGACGTCGAAAGTGACCAGGCCTTCGTTCGTAGCGGAGTCGTGGCCGCCATGACGAGGCCAGAGCTTCGCCGTCCTCCTGCGGTGATCGCCGTAGTCGTCCGACGACGAGTTGGTGTTGCGGGCGGCGCCGGACTCGTCCTCCCGGGCTGCGTCCAGGGCGGCTTGATACGACATAGCCGGCACGTAGTCGTAGTTGCCGAGGGTCCCGGTGCCCAGGTGAGACGCCCAGTAGTCCTCCACCAGGCTGGACGGAGGGTCGTCGCTCAGCGGACAGTAGGTGTCGATGCAGAGCGCCATGGTCTTGAGGAAGACGTGGTCGTTCACGAAGCAGTCGGCCGGCGTCGTGACGGGGTTGTGAGCGGTGCCGTGGTTCTCAGACGACTCGATCGGTGTGCACTCAAGCTGCAGGTTTCTGACGACGTTGCGACAGGAGAAGCAGCAGGTCGGGTTGTATAACGTCTTGCCCCAGCCGATGAGCCCGGTGCCATCTGCATGGACGCCAATGGCGTACAGCATGGCAGCAAGGCCGGAGACGAGCAGATGAGTCGTGGGTGACATGTCGACGTCTGGTAATGAGGTGACGAAAGCTCCGCGGCGGTGCAGGCAAAACAAAACAAAAGGCGGCGGCTAGACGGGAGCCCTTTTGGTAAGCGGAGCGAGCTGCTGCGGACAAAATTCGACCTCTTCTAGGAAATGAATCCAAGGTATAAGTTAAGTTAAGAGGCGGGTGGGAGTTTGACGAGGCGCCGCAGAGAGCAGGGTTCCAACTACAACGATGGCAGCTTACAGGCACCTTTATAAAACTGGGATGACGAGTGGGGGGAGACGAGCATGGATAAATAAGAAGAAACTGAGCTGATTCTATTGGTAAACTAGCTCACGCTAGAAGGCCATGCCGTGAGTCTATCTGGACTGCTAATCTACTCAGCTACCCGCATCCCGTTCACCATCGTCCAACCTGCAGATGATTTCCGTGCAGATCAGCAGCCTCCAGGCGTCCTCGGCGTCGATGAACCTCTGCATGTTCTCGCGGAGAACGTCCACCTGCTCGTCTGTGTACCCAAACCTGGCCGCAGCCCGTCGGTACTCCGAGTTCTCGTCGGCCAGGATATCCAGCATGGACCCTGCGTACGCTCTCCTCTCGGGCGCCGTGATGGTCGACAGGACGCTGGCCGACGCCGTGATCTGGTCCCTGCGGAACCCGGCCTCCAGCGCCTTGCGGATCAGCTGGCGTCCGGTCTGCGTCTCCAGCCCGTTCGTCCTGTAGATGCGCTCCTGGAGCGCGGCGTTTTCCGGACACGGCGGCCACAGCACCTGCGACTGGGTGTCGCCGTCGCGGCAGGCCACGATTCCGCCCCTGGGCTTCGCCAGCAGCTTCATCTGCCTGAGCACCGGCTCGTTGTGCGGGATGCAGATGAGCGTCGTGTGCTCGTGAACCACGTCGAACCCGCCGATCTCGTCGGGTGTGAGGAACGACTCCGGCCTGAGAAGGTCGCCCTGGCGGAACTCGACCCGCGTGCCGGGGGCCAGCACCTCCACGCTCGCGCGGTTGCGCTGGATGACCTCGGCGCTCTGGTCCACGCCGATGATGGTGGCCCGGGGGAAGTGCCGCGCCAGGTCGAACGTGATGCTGCCGGGCCCGCAGCCTACGTCCAGGAGGGAAAACGTAGGAGGCAGAGACTCCAACGTCGGCAGCAGGTATTGCAAGCAAGTCGACACGTTGCGCAGCTCGAAGAGCTTGATCGTTTCGGGCTTGAAGCCAATGTGGTATTTCGCCTGAGCAGCTGACGCCATCGTTGATGCTGTAAGTCTGCTGCCACCGTCACTTACTTCACCGCGGCCCGACGACCCCTTCCCCGGGCAACGCTATAAGTAATATCTTGCTCATGTACAACTCCCCTCGACCTAGTGTCGCTTGACGCCCAGGAGGGTATCACGAATCCCCCACTTCTCCGCCGTGCCAAGAGAGCACGTTTGAGCGGGTTTGTCTCCCCTGGAATCTTGGCATCAGACACGCCCTGCACGCCAAGCCACCCCCCTCCATCCATCCCCAGTCGTGTACGAGTACAGGCTGAGTGTGTAGGTATCAGGTAGATAATCTCCGTCTCGGCGGTGTACCAGGTCTGGGGACACCATTGTCGCCTTGATAATTGATTGCTCGTCTCCAACGCCAACTATGAATTCCGGTGCTGGTGCATGGAAAGCCCAACATGATAAGCACGTGTGAGAAATGGAAATGAACGTCGCCAAAGAAAAAAGCAGCTCGCCTGATGTTCCGGCTCGGGCCAGCCCTGAGCAACGCGATGCCACTGAGGAGGAGATCAAGTCCCTACCGCACATCATCGACAGGCTCCCACCCGCAGCATGGGCTGCTGCTCTCATCGGGGCATCGGAAAGGTTCGGATATTATTGCATAGTCTCGATATGGCGTGAGTATGCCCATCGCTTTCGAGAACCATGCCTGCATTCCGTTCGGTAATGCCACTACCAGTCAGGCTGATCCGTTGGGTTCCTCCAGAGAATTACATGCAAAACGACCGCGGGTTTCACTCGGTTCCTGGAGCTCTTGGTCTCGGCCAGTCGACGGCTACGGCCATATCCAACGGCTTCTTCGTGTTTCTCTTCCTGATGCCGACGTGCTTTGCGGTCGTGTCCGACATCTGGCTCGGACGGTACAAGACGCTGCTGCTCGGGCTGTGGTACGGCCATCCTCTTAGCAACACCCCCATCGTCAGAAACCATGTGCTAACTAAGGGCACCAGTCTCTCCCTCTCTGGGTCATTGGTCATGTTCACCACGTCTCTACCGGTTGCCCTGGATCGCGGAGCAGGGGTGCCCGGGTTGGCTGTCGCCATGATACTGCTCGGGCTTGGTGTGGGAGCGACAAAGGCAACGGTTTCCCCTTTCATCGGTGATTAACAACATTTAACCTGCGGGTGTTCATTGCCTCTGACTCCTGCAAGGTGACCAGTACACGCAAGACAACCCGCGACTTGTGCAACAACCTAATGGCGACTTGGCCGTCGTCGATGGCTCACGAACGTTGCAATTCTTATACAATGTCTTTTACTGGTTCGTCATCTGCCGGGGACTACCATATCATGTCAGCAGCCACTTGGACTAATCGCAATAGGTTCACAAACATTGCGTCGCTTTCATCCGTCCCCGCAACGTTCTTGGAGAAAGAAGTCGGCTTCTGGGCTGCGTTCGTCATGGCCTCGGCGTCCATGGTACTTGCGTCGAGTCTTCTCCTGGTCTTCAACTCTCGGTTAGGTACGTAAGCCCAACCAGCCAGCTGGGTAGAGAACTAGACTCACACCGGAGGAACCAAAGTCAAGATTGTGCCGGGCGAAAACAATCTTCCAAAGGCCATCAGAGCCCTGGGCATGGCAGCCCGGCATGGGCTCCGACTCGATCATGCCAAACAGTCTTACCAGATGGAAACTTGCGGCAACTCGGTTCCCTGGAACGATAAGTTTGTGGACGAATTGAAGCGAGGCTTGCTCGCCTGCCGGGTCATGTCTGTGCCAGACCCCCCTCACTCACTTCATGTGTTCGCCGGGACCGGGACTGACTGAGTTCGTGAATCCAGCTTCTCGTTCGCCTTCTTCTATCTAGCCATTACCCAGATGTTCAACAACTTCGTCTCGCAGGCCGGCCAGATGAAGCTGCATGGCGTACCCAACGACATGATCCAGGCCATGTCCGGCGTGGCGTGCGTGGTATTTGGGCCCATGATCCAGGGCTTGTACAACTTCCTCGCCAGCCGACGCATCTCGTTTGGGCCCATGGCGCGCATCGCAGTGGCGTTCCTGATCTGCGGCGGCGGCATGGCCTACGCCTCGGGGCTCCAACAGGTCATCTACCGCGCCGGGCCGTGCTACGAAGCGCCGCGAGCGTGTCCCGCGTCCGATGGCGGTCGCCTGCCCAACGACGTCAACGTGTGGGCTCAGCTGCCCATCTACGCCGCACTGGCCGTGGCCGAGATATTTGGCCTGGTCACCACCAGCGAGTACGCGTACTCTAAAGCGCCCAGGGGCATGCGCAGCATCGTCCAGGCCATGGTCCAGTTGAGCGGCTGTCTCGGCGCCGTGATGGCCATAGCCATCAGCCCTGTGTCGCGGGACCCCTACCTGGTCATTCTGTATGCCGTTATTGCTGGCATCATGGGGCTCTGTTCGGCACTGTTCTGGTGGAAGTTCCGTAAATATGACGAGATGGACCGCGAGTTGAATGATCTAGATCGCGAGCGCGAGGACTCCGAGGAAACAAGAAGCTCCCCGGCATGATACAAGGAAGCCTCGTGCTGAGGCAGGGGTGTGAGCGGTAGCTATCAATGTTGGATGTGCCTCGCTCGTTTATTTGGTCCTTGCAGCCCGCCTTCGCTAGGTATCTTTAATCATGTGCATCGTTTAGAGTCTAGAGATGAGGATTCGTTGTAAGCGACGCGCTGCGGATCGGAGCCGATTTTGACGGCTGGGCACTACCGTGGAGGATGAGAACTGATCTAGAGCCTGGTTCTGCTTTCCGGTAATACATCTATTTACTTCCTCTACTTTCGAAGTCCAGATGAGACTAAGTCTCTAAGTATTGCGTATGAAACGGCTCACGGCCTGGTTGCCTGCGGATAATCGGCCACGTCCATCTCGATCAAGATCCATACTGTAGCATAGAATCACACCAGAACTAAGTTAATATGTATGAAGAAGAACCCGCGCTAAAAAAGCTGCAAGAATACATTGGCAGCCTCGGACTTATAAACCTATCTTGATGGGCGAATGTCGGGTCGCCTGAACATGGCGCAGTCAAGCGAGTACGACAAAAGACTAGGGAAAGGTGAATATGTTCCGTAGCAAGATAGAATGGCTATTGGTCATGAAGCACTCACGTTTCAGCTGAAGAGGCCGTGGATTACTGATATGGGTAATCACTACGTTAATTATCAACCAGGTACTACATGTGGAAGCAGAGGAGTTCGACCAATATGAGCTGACCGAGGTGCATGCAAAAAGCAACAAAGTCGCAACGTGAATTGTTAAATTTCGGATTACTTCTACATGCATAACCACAGATCCTTTATATTTGAGCTTCCTTTACGTGGTAATCTTTTAACTTGAAGAAGGCGTCGAACCCCCTCGGTCCCAGCGTGCAACCCAAGCCTGATTTCTTCTACCTAGTCCAAGCGAGATCCTGCATCATCACGTTAGCAAGCATTCCACGGCGATAAAACCAAGACTTACAGGGTTTGGAAAGTCGCAGCGGTTCACAAACACCGTACCAGCGTTGACCCGCTCAATGAGCGCCTCTCCGCGAGCAATATCCTTGGTCCAGATACTAGCGGTAAGTCCGTACTCGGTGTCGTTCATGAGCCTGATGGCTTCGTCGTCGCTGGAGACCTTTGCGACGGGAATTGCGGGGCCAAATTTCTCCTCGCTCATGACGGCCATGCTGTGGTTCACGTTGGTCAAGATGAATGGCGCTACGTAGTTGCCGTGCTGCGGTGCGGATCGAAAGCTTGCATTCTCCGGCGTCGCATCGACAGCGCCCTTTGCGAGAGCATCTTGGAGCTGGCCGTTGATGGCTTGCTGCGCGGCGTGAGAGATGACAGGGCCGACCCTGGTCGACACGTCCATAGGATCACCCAACTTGTATCTAAACGCAGATCATCAGCAAAGGGAAATTAGAATTAAACAAGCGGAACAAAGAGACGTACTTCTTGAGTTCCTCCTGAAGTTCTCGCGAAAATTCGTCATGGACATCAGCGTGGACGTAGATACGCTTAACTGCACAGCAGCTCTGTCCAGCATTGAACACGGCGCCATCGACAAGCTGCGCGGCGACATACTTGAGGTCGGCATCGGGTCGCACATACGCAGGATCACTCCCTCCTAGCTCTAGGTTGACTGAGATCGTCTGCTGAGCTGTAGCCTCTCGAATTGCCAGGCCGCCGGCCGTCGAGCCGGTGAAGCTGACGCACTGCACCTCTGGCTGCTGCACCAGCTCGCGGAGCATGGCAGGGTCACCGGACTGGATGACTTGGAAGACATCCTTCGGGAGCCCGGCCTCGAATAATATTTCGGCGATGCGGTCGCCGACGAGGGGTGTCTGTGGCGACGGCTTCACCACGACGCTGTTTCCGGCCAGGAGAGCGGGGACTAGAGCGTTGACGATGATGAGGTACGGGAACTGTCGGTCGACATGTGAGCTTTTTGAATACATCAATACGGAAGCTGGAGCATTTGACTTACGTTCCAAGCAACAACGATGAGCGTGGGGCCAACGGGCACTTTCTTGATGCATCTCTTGAATCCACTCTCTGGGCGACCCGGCAGAGGCGCCAGTGCTTCCTCGGCGATATCGAGCAGGTAATCAGCACGCTTCTGCATCGTCTCTATCTCTTTGTGGCTATAGGCAATTGGTCTGCCCATTTGCTCGGATATCTCCCGCCCAAGCTCCATCTTTCGCTCTTGGATCAAAGCCAGAGCCTTGACCACAATGGCTCGGCGCTCGGCAAAGGGCATTTCTTTGAAGAGGCTAAACGCATCCTCGGACTGGCAGAGCACCACGCGGGCATCTTCAATTGTCGCGGCAGGGACTTCGCACACGACTTTGTTCGTCGAGGGCGAGATGGTCTTGATAGTGGCAGGCATTGTATCGGTGAGGGGAAGCACGAGTTTGAGAATTGAAGATATGTGAAGAGTGGGAGAAGCAAGCACGAGGGGCCGACGCACTTACTCAAGATCTGCAGCGCATGATCTTTAAACCTGCCGACGACAGTCCCGCATACTGCAAAGATCAGAGATATGAGCCGAATTCGAGGCATCGCGGAGTTGTCGGCGCTTCGCCCTCCTGCCGCGGACCGAGCTTGGCTGCCACTTACAAGATCCACCGGGATATGCGCCGTAATATCCGACCAACCACATCACGACCGGAGCCCGGTCGGTTTCCTCTCAGATATCAGACTCTAGGTGCTATCAGTCTCCACAAACCATCTTTCGAAGATGCACAGTCTCGGCAGATAGCGTGATAGGAGGACCCGCTGCCAACTCACAGAGGCCAATGTGCGACAAGGAGATCCGCGCTCCTCGCGTTCACATCTCGGCATCTGACTGACAGCCACCTAACCGCAGCACAATGATTGGAATGCTTGTCTTATGCACCATGGAGGAAGTGAAGCAGCTACAGGGCGGGCATTACGCTCTGAAATACTTAACATCTGCTGGTAGCCAAAACGATTCCATCCTTACAAGTCAACACTCAACATCTCAGTTCTTTCGCTGATCTTGTAGCACCCGGCCCTTTCTCACACCACACAAACATCCCAAACAGAATACCACTGTTACCATGGTCAACCGACTTTCTGGGAAGAATGCCATCATTACAGGCGCCGCGGGGTAAGCCATCTTAATCCACCACGTATCCCTGCTAAGAACAGTTCCAGCGGTGTTGGCCTAGAGACCACAATCCTAATGCTCCAAGAGGACGCTTCCGTCCTGATGACCGACATTAACGCTGCGGCTCTAGAGAAGGCTCTGGCAAAGGTCAATTCCGTCGTACCTAAGCGCGATGGCAAGGTTGAAACGAAAGTTGTCGACGTCTCCAAGGAAGCCGACGTCGAGGCTGCTGTCAACGCTGTTGACGCGTGGGGCGGAGTGGACGTCATGTTCAACAACGCCGGCATCATGCATCCCAAGGACGGAGATGCAGAGGAGTGTTCCGATAACACCTGGGACTTGACGATGAACATCAACGTCAAGGGCGTTTGGTACGGCTCTAAACATGCCGTGCGGTCCCTTCGAAAGCACGGCAAGGTCAAGGGAAGCATCATCAACACAGCGAGCATGGTTGCAATTGTTGGTGCTGCCACGCCTCAGCTTGCATACACAGCTAGCAAGGGTGCGGTGTTGTCGCTCACTTGAGAGCTCGCCATTGTGCATGCCAGAGAAGGTGCGTGGTTTCGGCTCCGACGGATTGCTAAACGTCTTCTAATATGCCCCAGGTTATCGCTTCAATTCATTGTGCCCTGCTCCTTTGAAGTTAGTTCATCTTTTTCGACTCCCTGGATATCCAAATTGACCGTATTCAGCACACCGATGCTCCAGGACTGGCTGGGTGATGACAAGGCCAAAAGGTTCCGCCGTGAAGTTCACTTCCCGTCCGGAAGATTTGGAGAGGCCATCGAGCAGGCCCACGCCGCCGTGTTCCTGGCCAGTGATGAAAGCAGCCTCGTCAACGCAACGGACTTCGTTGTCGACGGAGGTTTGACCAAGGCATATGTGACGCCTGAGGGCCCGGCGACTGCGGCGCCTAAGAACCAAGCGTTTTGAGACGAACATCCTAGTAAGGGAAACAAGAAATATGATTTGATAGTTTTTAAGAGAATCTACTCTGAGCTTTCGAGTGTCGACCCAAAGTCTCAGGCAAAGGACCACCAGTTGTCTCACTGCCAAATACCCACTGGATTTTGCTGGCCACTGGGTAAGACCCAAATGTGTTTGAGCAGAGCGGACTCTGCCCGGATGCTTTCATGTTCAATCATTGAACTATGAGTCCAAATGCGCCCAGAGATCATTACATTGGTCTCCATCAGCCATCCATGACCCCATGACCCCTGGTATCCAGCAGACTCTAATGCCATCCCTAACTCCAGACCTAACCAGCCCTAGCTACTAACCCTAACTGCTATCCCTAAGTACTTTATTTGCCAAATAGATAGGTAAACCTGGCTGAATAGGAAAGTATAGGCGTGTATATTGGTTCCTATAGAAGAACAGGCTAAACTGATGTATCTGTTCGGTGCACGCAACTGATGTCGTTGGTCTCCGTTCATGTGGATGCTCATTCAATAATCCCTGTTGAGTGAGCGATATTTAGTAATCATCCCACAGTATTTTCTTCAATGGCCAGACTTCCAACTCGGATCAACTATTCATTTAATTGACGTGGGACCTTTAGCCGAAGCTCCGATGTGTCATTGACATTGGAGTACGGATACTTCGTAACTAATTGCTTCGAATGGATTGCCTAATGGGACACAGTCGGCAGCCTTGTTACGGAACGGGCTAGTCAATGCGCGGACAAGGATAGCAGCATCTATGACCCGGTATTCCCGTCGTTCTCGTTCTCGTTCATCGTAGCGAAGCCGGGATGCGGCCCTGAAGGAAGATGGGACTCGTTATCTCTATAAGAGACATGCTGACTATGGCATAGCGGGCGCACCAGGCCACGTAGATATAAAGAGGGCGAAGCGTTCAACAATTCAGTCCTTCAGCCTGATCAAACTACTCAGTCTCAAAATTCCAAATATGTGCATCTATATCGCGTCCAAATTGCTGAAGAAGCGCCGGGGGAAAAAACAAGCCCGAGAATCTGATGCTGCTGCGGAGCATCAAAAGCCCGTATCCCTAGAGCGGACTCCTATTCAACGCGATACGGCTGCTGCCCCTCTGCAAGCTGGCAGTGTGTCAACCGCAGGGTATGTCTTACAAACAAGCCCCAGCATGTCCCTTTTACCGTGCTCTAACCAATAGCCCAAACAGTAACCACTTTGCACCGTCCCCATCGCCCCGAGACGTGCACCTGCCACCTAGAAGTCTACCGCAATGTAAGACGCGGTCATGATGTCCATGGCCGGTGGCATAGCCACTCCAAAGAGCAAAAATAAGAACTCCTGGGCCACAAAGAGGAGAATAACGGCGATGACAGAGGAGAATACTCGCCGGACAAAGGGAAGTGGTAGTACAGATAGCTTAAATAATAATGAGTGACATACCTTTATTTCAGAAGCGCAGATATCCATCGGCAGCAGTTATACAAACATCGCCGAATTTCGGTTCTTTCGTCCAATCTTTTACCCTTCCGCACATGCTGATGAAGAACCGGCATCCGACTTAAACGAACAAGTACAGGGCCGATCTCCGTTCACGCGGAGGCCAGATGCCGAAACCTGCCACGAATCTGCGTCCATCTCATTTTTCAAAATTGGGATTGAAAGACATCAAGCGTCTAAGTGCATTGACCTCCTCATCTCCCTTCAGACATTCCGACCCCCAATTGCGACAAATGCTCTAGATGAAGATGACGCTGAAAGATACGCACACTCGAGCCACACGCTCTAGCTGCTGCCCAGTGGATTCTGTACGCCGATGATGCGCTGTACGAGATGTGTGATCGTGGCTGAAGTCGGGAGTTCGAGGTGGACACGCTCACGCTGGAATACTTGGAAGAATAAGTTCAAAGCCATTGCCTTTAGCAAAAGGTTTCATGATAGAGCTCGCGAGTGCTTTGCGGAGGTAACTGATCATATGAGATTGCTGGAAAAACGTGGACTAGGGGACTGTGAGAGTGTAGTTAAGACACTGGGGTCCTAGGTCCTGAGCAGAACAGGGAGAGGTAACTCCATTTCAATAATATGCCAGATTATTCACACATGTAAAACAGTGCAATTCACAAGCCGAATGCCCACACACGGGATTTCTTTCTAGTCACTGGGATCATGGGCTGAATATACAAAGCCGCCTTTACTACGGTTAATACTGTCGTCGGCACGGTCGAGTAGGGTTTCAACGCTATGGCAACAGCCGTCAAGGATATCATCCAGTTCCTCGAGTTTCTATTGCGATAGGATGACAGAAAGAGAACCAAATATGCCATTTACACTCTGGCCATGCAGTGGACGAGCCATATCACTGGCCTCCCGGGGGCGAAGATGGAGTTTGATGACGCGATTGCGAGCATTGGGAGCAACATCAGCCAGTAGGCGGGCATAACGGACTGGCCGATCTGGGACGTGGGACCAACGGCAAGACGTCGGTATCGCAGATGTTAACAAACCATCCCATGAACCACAGATCCGCACAATTGTGTAGTGCATATAGGACCCCGACACCTTGTTTTACAAGGTGACAAGTAGTCACATTGGATCTAAGAAACGTAATTGCGAATGATGAAGAATAGTATGAAGAGATGCAGAAGGCAGAGGCACTCAAAAAGGATGGCACGCTTCCGTCTCAAATATAAAAACGCAACCGGTCTGTAAAGCACCAAATCCATTTCCTCACTGAATCAGCACACCGTCCAAAAACTCCCAGCAACATTTCCATTTGATTTGGGCGAAGTCTTGCTTTCATTCTTTACGGCGAGTTGGCCTGAATCTTCCAAGGTGTGTTCCAATTGTTCGGCCAGCATCCCCTGTTATTGCTTATCAGTTATTGGCTCGCGATAATAATTTGGCAATAGATTGAACACTTACATCTTGCCAGATACAGGTAGGACGGTCCCAACCTGTGTGCTCCCTCCGGGGTACGTGACAGTGCCCCATTGCTGGAACTGAGCTACAGCATCGCGGACAACGTCGGCAACATCACTCGTACCGAGGTAGTTTCTTCCGTCGGTAGTGAACTCGAGGAAGTCTTTGGTGTTCACGTAGAAATGGCAGTTCCCGGCCCACGTCAGATCCAGCCAGTTGTTGATGAAACTGCCGCCACCACGGTTGCTGAGCTCCCAGTGACGATCACTTCCGGCAAGGCCGTTGACGAGGTCATTGCAGTCGTCAATGTTCATGAGCTGTGCATCTGAATCGTCGGTTCTTTCAAACGTGCTCTGGCCACATTGATCTCCGTGGAAGGGAAAGGGGCTGAGCGACTTGGCGAATGAGACGTCGGCACGCTTGCTGACCTGTGCATCACCCGAAGGCGTCAACGTAGGCAAAGAAAAGGCCAAAGGCAGGCTAGCCAAGACAATCGTCGCCTTCATTGTCCAAGGCTTTGGGGGAATTGTCAAGTAGTGAGGAATTGTACACGAGTGCGTTGGTGTTAAGAATTTCTTGGCGGGATTTGGATGCGATACTTATATCCTACAGAATAGGATATCTGCTCCAATCTAGAGTGGAACATAAAGAGAAGGCCTGCTGTGGTCAAGGGTTAGTTCACGAAGCAGCGCATCCCTTGGAATACGTGTTAGTGATGCATCCTTATCATTCGCTGCTCCATAGGAATCATGCCAGAAAGGATCAGGGTCAGGATCAGGATTCAAACCCACTATAGCCCACTAAAACGTTGACAATTGGCTCACAGAACCAGAGGGGACCAGGGTTGAGATCCTTATGGATAATTCCAAATTCAGTCACTGAACTCAAACATGAAACGGACCGCAATTCTCGCCGGGAATGCCCTTCTAGAAGGGTTCTATCGAAATTTGGGAAGATACGTTTAGCAGCCAGCTACAATGAGAGGTATGGGTCATTGTCCACCCTGATGTGTGGCATGTTTGGTGACATTTAGAAGAAGCACTGATGACTTCGAGCGGTTTGCTAGTGACAATAATTTTTTGCCCGTGGACGCGTGAAATTTCCACACCATGGCAGTTTGCAATCAGTTTGTCAGGTTCTGGGGATCCAGGATGGTTCTCTCAAGGCTTCGATGTAGCAGCGGTCAAGGGCTGAGGCCATCAAGGCTTGTCGGTGGGGCGGGCGTATTGCAAAGGCTGGGTAGGATTCAACGGATAGTGGGATGGGTAGTCCGGTCCCTTGTTTAGTTCGGCTCCGCCTCAAGCTCTGTCACATCGCGCAAGTTTAGCCAATGGTACACCCAGGTCTGTTCCCGCAGGATCTACAGTCCACGGGCCGGCCCTGAAGCCATTCGGTGACATCGTAGCCAGAGCTGAGAGGAACGATAGCGAAATATCTCAGGTCCTAGGGTCTGCCCAGCCTCCTGTTTGGATGTTTCCTACGTGGCTTCGCAAAACTAGAATCTGATAGTGAATGCTATAATACCACGGAGGATTGACGAGATAGTAGGAGTGTACTGCATTAATGAACAATGCTCGCTTCCCTGACTCCGGTAGAAATTCAACAATTATTGATCCTCATGGGCCCATTGGGAGACACTCAGTGGCAGAGCCGATCGTCGTGATTCCTGGTGCTGTTGTTTGACATTAGCGATGCCAGATAGTTCAATCTCAAATTATCGAATGCTCCAAGTCGATGGCTAGTTCAGTCGTGATTCAAGGGTTATACGTGAGAGACAGCCCTCCAGTTGTTTACCTAGATCGCATGTGTCGTGCTGAACCTTGGATATGATGTGATTAAGAGAAACTTAGGGTCAACTGGACAGCTGTACTGCCACAAGAGACATGATGGCTACTCAGGCGCTGGTGGACAGCAAGCCATTGCCGCTGCCCGGCAATGTTTAAGTGGGTTCTAACAATCCACTCGAAAGGAATGAGCTCGCGTTAAGAGGAGATATGTATTGACGAGACCTACCCTCCAGGATAGATATACTGGACATTGAGATGAACATTTTCTATAATGTAGATATTGATTGGTAAGATTGGAATGAGGCCGTATCACATTTTGGGATCATCGTACGACGCCTGGAACAGCTTCCAGACCGGCTGCTAGGAATCCGGTCCGGACCGGGTCTCAGACCCCCGGCAGGTGGGTCCTCCGGTCTCAGACCTCCGGACCTCGGGCCCGGAGGCTGCCGGAGGCCGCCCTCATCTTCATCTATAAGACCGATCCCTAGCCCTTCGTTAGATAAAAAATCAAGAGCTTTCATCATCATCATCCTGATCCTATCCACTCAGTGTAACAGGCCGCGAAAGCGTTAACCAAGCCAGTACCGAGTAAGTCACTCAGCGTGTGGAGGTGGGTAACTAGACTTAGAGTAAGTAGTCCATTGTTAGTACTTAAGAAAGGTGATATGCTAGCACAAATTTAACAGATATTTTCAAAAATGGTCCATAGATAGGTTGAGGAGGTTTAACTTCATCTTTCAGCGATTTGTAGAGTAATGATCTAGGCCAGCTTGATAGATGTGAGGGAGAAACCGAACATTCTCAAAACCTAGTGTGGGACAGTCGACGCGTTGGGCTTTATGGTGATATGACCACGAAATCCTCCCTAATGTCTAACGAGGGAGGGCCAAGAATCTTGAATGATGAATCAGTATCGAAACTCTCAGTTTTTAAAACACGGTTTAATCAATGAACATACCTCCCCACCAAAAGATGTGGGATATTCATGTCCCTCAATCCCTTTTATGATATTTGAAACATCGCGCCACCCCATTTTCCTTGCCTTCACTCGAATAGTTTCCAAGGCAAACATGGAGAGCCAAAGGTTCGGGTAGGAGAGAATCAGCTTTGCTGCTGGAACTCGGTGAGGGTCGAGATAGTCGATGATCCAGTCCTCATTTCGACTCTTAGGCTTTCCGGTGGAAAAGAGCATCTCAATGATTTGTTCTGAACCAGCTCCTTTGTAATTTTGCATCACCAGTCTAACCATTCCCATACTCACCACATCGTCGCACCCCACCTTTAAGAGCAATTTGACCACGGCCGGGTTTCCGCTGACAATGGCGCTCTGGAGAAGCTCGCTTCTCATATTGAAGCTGTTTGAGAGGAAACCGCGGAATTGCTCAGATTCTATCAAGAAAATGGCAATATCCTCGTGACCAGAATGACAAGCTGCTCCAAAAATGTCGGCCAAGGCCTGGAGTCCAACGTGAAGTGTTCTCATGGTATACATGGTATACGGGACGAGAAGCCTAACCACTTCTAGATGCCCGTTAGCTACACTTTGGTATAGTGCAGTCTTTGATTCCTTCGAATAAATCACTCCGGCTCCATGAGAGAGCAGCAATCGACAGATATCAAAATGGCCGAATTTAGCTGCTAGTCCAAGAGGGTTGAAGCCTCCGTGGTGTGATTGGTGTATGGAAGGAAGGCTTGTGCTCAAGAAATACGCAACGGCTTCCAGATCCCCATCCTCGATTGCAGACCATATGGTGCGGTACTTCTTTTGCCTAGGCTTTGGGAACCGAATTGGCTCGCTCGTTGCACCATGCCAGATTTTCCGATGATCATCAAGAGCTGATTGGGAGTCGTATCCTATGCGAGCTGCTGGACAATTTTCTAGGTTGCAGGTGAATGGGAGATCATGCCGGCCAACGTGTCGTTGGCGTTCTTCCATGGTGTCAAAGCCCAGCATAAAGAAGTCACACCAGGGCTTAGAACATTTCACGATTCGTTTGGGCCCGTGAAAAAAGCTGAATGTGTCCTCTTGTGTACCATCGGTAGTTGCGTTTGTCTGAAAGATTTCGATTTGTTGGCGAATCAAAGTAGTCCGTAACTCCACATTTAGAAACGCGTTTCGATCACGGCCGTTGGTCGGAAGACGGTTGAGCTTTTCGATTACCTTTGAGTGCTTGTTGGCGACACACTTTTCGCCCATCTTACTTTGAAGACCGTACGAATTGAGAAAATCATGAAGTGCGTCGATGGCTTGGGAGAATTGAGCATTGTTCGAAGCATCGGAAGATTGCACCACAGATGCCCGAGCATGGTCGTACCAAGATTGAACTGCATAGTCTTGAAGAGCGTAATACCCTTTCTTGGCATGTGATTCGACATTGTGGGCATCAATACCCGGTACGAATGGTTGGGAAGTGAGGTAACGACAACAAAATATCGAGAGCTTGAGACCTTCCGAGCCTAAATCAAAAGGCTGTTTCGCGAATAGATACCTAGAGAAGGGTCATGAATTTAATTCACTTGTGCGGTAGGAGTAACTGACTTTCGAGCTGTCTCATGCACGATTCGAACAGAACTCTCCGAGCCTGTATTGTCGCTGGAGGCTTGGTGCGTATCAAGGAGAGAGCCGCAAAGGTCCTTGCTGCTGACCAGAAGACGTTCTTCATAGTCAATCTTTCCTTCCACTGGATCGATACAGAAGAAAGCCTGGACTTCTCTCCAATAAAGGATTCTTTTTGCATGGACGACTAAACCAAGCATTTTAATCGCATCCTCGCGTTCTGCTGGCGATGAGTCTTCAAGGATACGGGCAACGACTCTATTATATCTAAAATAGAGACCGTGAGTGCTTAGGGATAGAATAACGATGTTAGAGATAAACAATTATGTTGGGGCTTACGCATTTTCAAGTCCACGTGGGAAAATATCTCCTTGGATTTCTCGCCTCAAACGAGAAAGCCGGGTTTGACTTAGGAGATTCTCCAACACAACTCGGGCGTAGAGAAACATTCCTAAGTAAACTTTGCGTTAGTAGAAGTATGTGGTTTTGATAAGATACGACGTATTACCTTTTGCCTCACTGGTGACGAGGGTGAGGATTTCCTTTTCCATTTCATGACCTTCCTTGGGCGAGGAGGGAAAGAATTTAGTTGTGATCCGTTTGCATATTCCTTGACAGTAGTGGTGTATGTCCTCCACATGAGCAGATGTTTCCAAGGAAATTGCTGGCTGCTGTATCAGCTCTTTGTCGAGTACACCGTCTCGTTGGCCCGAAAAGATAATCCGCAACGAACGGTCAGTATTCTGCGACACGATGTCGATCAATGACATGAACCACTTGACCGTTTTCTCCGTCTCTCCTTTTGCACACTCGTCTAGGCCGTCTAGAACAATGCAAGCAAGCTTGTAACTCTCCAGGGATGCTTTGACCAGGGTCCCGAGCTTTTCAGTGGTCCTCAGATTAACTCCTTCCAGCAGCGAAACCTCATCAGAGATGTGACTTGAGAGGGCTGGGTTCTGGTTGAGAAGTTGCTCGAAAAGGGCACGCAAGAGACTGTTGTGTGTGTTGTTCTGTCCGTGTTTGAAGTAAAAGTATCCAACGAAACACTGCCCATCAGGGGCGCGCTTTTCGTGGAGAAGTTTCTCAATCACTGTTGATATCAACGTTGTTTTGCCTTCATAAATGTCAGTCTGTTTTATACTTATTCATAAAAAGAGGCATCTTACCAGCTCCTGGGATGCCATTGATGTACAAAACCTTGTGACTAGGGAAATCGTTGTTGAGCCACGACTGGAACGTAGGGTCGCAAAAGATCCACTGTCCGGATCTGCTGCCGTTCCTATTCTCAGTTGAGACTTCTTGATCAAATTCGTAGTTGGGGCTTTCGAGTTTGTCCTTTATCTCCCGTATTCGAAGTCGATGTCTTTCGAGGTCTTCCGTTGCGGTCTTCACCTGTTGCTGCTTGTGGATAGTAGCAATCTCTTCGCGAATGGTTTGGATTGTGTCCAAGGATGCGGAAATCTTCTCGCTTTCAAGCAATTGTCTGCGCCTTGTAAGACTTTGCAAGATTGGGTCGAACCGAGTTTCGAATGTTTTCCACGTTGCGGAAAACACCCGCCTCCAAGCTATGAAATATAAGCACTTATTATTCTTCAAACATTTGTGTAGAGTGTATCTCACTTGGTCGCGCAAATACCAAGATGGCTTCAGTGTGGAAATTCAACACGTCCGAGTAATAGTCTTCGAGAACAGCTGCAAGCGGTGGATGTCTCTCAAACGTAGCTTGATAATGAAGTAGCCCGGGAATGGCTTCTCCGATTTGTGAGTAGGCATCAAGTAGCCTGTCAAAGATTTCCAGGTAAGTTCTGGTTACCTGTAGCAGGTTGAGCACTACACTTCAGAGTCTAATCCGTTGGATTTTCAGAACTTACAGTGAGAAGAAACTTGATCGGTCCCTACAAAAGGTTAGCAACGTGGTCTAGAGTTTTGGTGGTTTTATGTACCCAGATGAAGCAAACAAACTCGCTGACGTTCAGAAAGATCTCGATGACCTTACTCAACTGTTCCATTGCCTCGATGAAGCCCTGAAGGCGGTTCATGGCCCGGAGTTTCTTTCCTCCAAGTTGCTCATTCTGGATATCGCGTATCGTTTCATGGACGTGTTGCAGAGTGCAAGTGGAAAATTGCTGCTGTAGGGCCGGGTCAAGGGATGATGTGAACCTTTTCAGCGCTCTTTTGAAGCTGTCGGGATCCAGACTAGCCATCCTGCTTGACCTTCAGACGGGATGTTTGCTTTCGCGCAGTCTGAGGTCTGGATAGACCTAGAATGAGTTTCATATGGCTGGATGAAATGGTTGCGTGAAGAGTGATAAGTTAGGCTGCCGGTGAATCAAGAGGGAGCGGATTGAAGGCAGACTTAGGCAAAGAGGGGTAAGGTGGACTGAATCGCATTGCCTTAATACACTTCGTATGAGGTAATTGTTACACAGACTGAAAATTCGCCTTGTGGCTGTAAGGAGTTGAGGCTGTGCCAGGCGTTTTTCGGGGCTGAGCATGCATATTTTGCTCGCAAATCAAACATCACCATTACCCGCCAGCCTCAATTTCATCAATGACGCTTACTGTGTCTTTTTCGTAGTTGTGGTTAGAAATTTCACGATCACGAACAAACAACAAAGAGTTTCACGCGACTGGCCCCTTCTCACATCATCATGGCATCGAAACGGCCTCATTGGGCCGTTGACAAACAAATCGAGACCGAAATGGGGGCATCCAACCAGCCTTCCAAAGCACCCTCCAGCTCCGTTGCCGAATTTGCTTCCGATAAACTTAATGAGGAAATTTGCTACGGAGCAGTAGGTCCTAGCTCCCATCACCAGTAACATGCAAAGTGTGACTGATGAAGCTATTAGCTCGACGATGGAGAAGCGGCTTTCTTGTGCAGTGTCAAAGCAAGAAAGGATCTGCCAAATATAACTAACCAGTCATTCCATACATTTTCAGTCCGACGAAAGGACAACAACTTTGTTCTTGAGACTTGTTCCAACCCTGAATTCGCAATCTTGGATATGGCAACAATTGACAAGCTAGCGACACTGAACGAAATGGACACCCTCCGCTTTGAGGCCTTGGTTGAATGCAGGCTGTTCATCAAGCGTCCAAGAAAAGGCGCAGCAGCAGAATCGAAGTCCTTTCCTGTTTCCATCAACATCTTTGGACCCAGGCACGATGCATCTAAAGTAGGTGTGCAGCTCTCCAAAGTGGCAGGTTACCTGCAGCATCCAAGGACACTTAAACCAGGCATCCAATATCACAACCCGCAAGTCTTCCACTTTCCTGGAGAAGACGAAGACATGAGTTCCTTCATCGGAATGGGTGTCAGTTCTTCTCTGGAAGGAAAGGCCAAGATATCAGCTGAAATCTGGAGCATTCTTGGTTCGTTATCCGACGTGGCAGTTACGGAAGAGTTTCAAGCCCCTCTAGGGCTGGTCACTACCTTGCAGAGGTAAGTCTTTTGACCAAAGCTATTTGAATCCTACAGGAAAGTAAATTGACAAAATTTAGATACCAGGAAGAAGGTGTGCGGTTCATGTTGCAACGAGAAACTGAAGCCGCAAGCCAAAGGCTACAAGACAAGATTCATGCCGCGACTCTTACGAGGTAAAAGATGATATGTCCTTGCAGCTTGAATGCAAGTTTATTGACGATGGTACTTTAGTCGCAATCATTCTCGACCGAGCTATTACGGTGGCATAATCGCCGATGCGATGGGCCTGGGAAAAACCCTCACTGTCCTTACTGCAATCCTCCATTCACTTTCGGAACAACACCCCCACAACGAGGATCTCCGTGTTTCTTCACAAAACTCGAAACGAAAGAGAAGAGTTCGCACAAGAGCGACCCTGGTGGTTGTTCCATCTGCCCGTATGTCCTCGTATGCCTGCCAACTACCAAAGCTAACATTATTCCATAGAGCTTCTCCAGAATTGGATTTCGGAGATCGAAAGGTTAGAACCGATCATTTATTTTTGAACAGCATTTTTGACCCTCCTAGGCATTTTTCCACGGGAGCGTTAAACTACGTGGTCTTTCACGGGCCTCGTCGAGCGCTCAACGGAGAATCTTTGACATCAACCGACGTTGTTTTAACCACATATGCAACAGTTGTAGCAGATAAGGATGGCTTGGGTGTTCTTGACTCGTTGGAGTGGTTTCGCATAGTCTTGGACGAAGGTATGTTTACTACGCGAAGACAAGAACCTGGAACGCTTAACTGATTTTAATGCTTAGCGCACTGGATAAAGAACTCAACCTCAAAGCAATGTCGCGCAATCTCAAGCCTAGCCACTACTCGAAGATGGTGTGTTACTGGCACTCCAGTACAGAACAAGCTAGATGAGATTGCCTCTTTGGCCACGTTCCTCCAACTTTCGCCCTTCACGAAGAAAGTCGAGTTTCAGAAACACATCATTGGGCCATTATCTCAAGGAGGCCCGGACTTTGCAAAGCCTTTTAGAGCTTACCTGAAGGCTTATTGCCTCAGAAGGACGGAGGATCACCTTCACCTTCCCAGATACTCGGAGAAAGTGATGCTGCTAACCTTTTCGTTTCAAGAGCAAATTCTATATGAGAGCATTCTTGAGAAAACAAGAGGCGACATGGATGACCTCATCAGCAAAGGCAGCAACATCCGGAAGTACAACGTCTTGTTCACTGCCATATTGAGAATGCGGATGCTTTGCAACCGAGGCTCTCTGCCTACACCCACAACCGGGTCATCGTACCTGGCCCCGAAAGGTCCCACCTCTGAATGCGAAAGATGTTCGGCTCTATCCGAGGATGATTTGATCCTACTGGAGTCTGTTTCTTTTTGCCCAGACTGCAGTCGACAGCTCCATCTGTCGAGCCCCAGTTCCGATTGTCGGAGCCCTGTGGCTGATTTCGAAACACCGCCCCCAATTCCTCATGATGCGCCAAGAACTCTTTCGACCAAACTCACAGCTGTTGTTGAGAATATTGCAAGTTCGGGCTCGAGTTGCAAGCAGTAAGTGATTCCAACATGCAGCATCAGGCGCTAATCCTCCCAGCATTGTGTTCTCGTACTGGACATCCACCTTAGATCTGCTGAAGCAAATGTTCACCATCGCTGGGCTCAACTATGCTCATATAGATGGTCGGACTGGATATTCAGAGAGATCCAAGATTCTCAATGCCTTCAAAGAGGATCCTCAAGTGACCATTCTTCTCATGTCCATCGAGACTGGGGCCGTGGGGTAACGCATTTCCAGACTCACAACGGCCTTCTTTCAAGGCTGACATCGGGGTAGACTAAATCTCACGGTTGCCAATGTTGTTCACATTGTTGAGCCACAGTGGAATCCCTCCGTCGAGGAGCAAGCAGTGGCCCGAGCCTTGCGGATGGGCCAAACAAGAGAGGTGACCATTTTCCGCTACATAATGAAGGGCACAGTGGAAGAGGTATGTACCTCTGACAAATACTTTGGTTCCTTTCTTTGCAACATTGCTGACATGAAGTAGAGCATCGTTGGTTTGCAGAAGAAGAAGAAGAAGTTGGCTGCTTTCGCCCTCGATACAGGGACTGGTGACACAGAAGAGAAATTGGATGTAGATAGCATAGACTCCGCCTATCATTCACGCTAACACACTATTAGGATCTCAGGTTCATTTTGAATGCGGATACTGTAAGAGCGGAACCCATGGAGCTATGAGTGCGAATGTGGTAAGTGGTTCGATAGAAAAGTAATGCAACTCACTCGGTCCTCCGCTGCAACGGCAAATTGTCAAAGACAGTTCAGAATTGGAGTTTCCATACATGTTGACTCTGAGAAAACTAAGAGTCCTACCAAGTACACGGCTTTTCTTAATCCACCTTACGGAATGCAAGCCACACAGCACCCCTTCCACATCGCCAATGTCCTGTCGGGTCTCAAAATCGAGTCCGCGCATAACCATATCTGCGAAAGTCATTCCCTTCATTAGTATTCCGAACCCCTATACGGAACGAAGAAACCCTAGTCGCGGATGAGTAAGACGGGTTCCTGCGGTATGGCGATGATATTGCGGCGGAGGGAGGTACGATCAAGCCGATCAAGTGCGACATCATCTATTGAGATCCCTGCTCCATCTACTTATCCGGGAACAGGGTTCAGCAGTTTGAGAAGTAAAGCCATAACTTACAAGTAACAGTAGGAGTACTTTATATTAATAGAAAAAGATTAAGTGGTATTCCCTATTATATACCAGTCTGCTCATTAATTCCACCATGTACACTCTGCTGTCCAGGAGACAGCCCTCCAACGCTAGCAGCCACAATACCAGGCATTCCCACGACAGACATCATGGGCGAGATGGGCGGGCGGTTGGAAGACCTCGACGACCCCCTCCGACTCCTGACCTTGCTGCTCAACCTCGACTCGGAGCGGTGGCGGTGGAGCAGCATCAGCTCGCGGGACTTGGCCATGGCGTCGCTGAGGACCGCCATGCGTCCGCCGCGGATCCTCTTGAGGAACTCGAGGTCGTCGCGGATGCCCGTTAGGGCGGCGTCGACGTCGTAGCCCTCGGGGTGGCTCGTGGGCGTCTCGTCGCCGTCCTCTTCGCTCTGATTATGCTTCTTCTTGCGCGACAGGCGGAGCCACTTGGGCCATAACTTGGCGAGAACGTCGACGACGGCCTGGAACCAGGAGTCGGGGAAGAGCCGGATGAGCACGCCGATGGGGATGGAGAAGAAGCCGAGGACGACGGAGATTGCCCACTGGGGACCGTTGAGCTTGACGACCACAAAGGCGTCGCCTCCGACGTAGATGATGATGAGCTGACCCCCGACCATGATGGCCATCATCAGCATGAAAAGGTGGTTCTTGTGTAGGCCCTCAAAGATGTTGAGCTTGTTGTCGATACGTCGGCTGTTGACGAGTTTGAAGATCTGCATAAACACAAAGACGTTGAAGATCAGGGTCCGCAGCTCGTCCTCGGGGTAGCCCAGGAACTTTGGCCCTGCGAACCACAACACGAAGCAGGCAATGAGCTGGTAGATGGACTGGCCGATGATCATCTTCCACATGGTCAAGGTGATGAGCGGCGCCGTCCGGGCCTCGGGCTTGCGGTGGAGGAGACTCCCCGTCGGGGGATCCGTGGCGAGGGCCAGGGCCGCAAAGGTGTCCATGATGAGGTTCACCCAGAGCAGCTGCACGGCGTTGAGGACGGACGTCTCCTCGTCGTCTGAGACGGCCGAGATGAAGGTGATCATGACAGCCGTGATGTTGACCGTGAGCTGGAACTGGAGGAACTTCTTGACCGAGTCGTTGATGGCGCGGCCCCATCCCAGCGCCTTGACGATGGAGGAGAAGTTATCGTCCATGAGGATGATGTCCGACGCCTCCTTTGCGACCTCTGTTCCTGAAATGCCCATGGAGAATCCGACATCCGCCGCCTTGAGAGCAGGCGCATCGTTGGTGCCGTCGCCAGTGACGGCGACAATCTCACCGAGAGACTGCAGAGTCTTGACGAGGATCCTCTTATCCTCGGGGCTGGAGCGCGCTAGGATGCGAAGATCCTTGACTATGGCAGCCCTATCTTTATCGCCTAGCTTGCGGAAGTCAGAACCATCCATGACGGCGTTCTTCTCCTTGACAGTCTCGTCGGTCAGGATGCCGCACGCCTTTCCAATGGCCCTGGCCGTCTCGACGTTGTCGCCCGTAACCATCTTGACCGATACCGAGGCTATGTTGCAGTCATCCACAGCTTTCGGGACACCATTTCTGACGGGGTCCTGGATACCGACAACACCCATCCAAGTCAGGTTGTGAAGCAGATCCGTCAGTTCAATCTCCTTGGATGCCTCATCCTCGGCCTTGAGAGTCAGAACCGGCGGCCAAGACTTAAAGTCCCGGTAGGCCAGCCCAAGAGTCCGCAGCGAGTTGGTAGCGTAGGCAAAGATGATGCTCCGAACCTCCTCCCTCTGCTTATCGGAGAGGCCATCAGTCTCTAGGGCCTTGGTAGGATCTCCGAGTATAGTGGTGCACTGCCCCAGAACAATCTCGGACGCACCCTTGATGAAGAGACGGTACTTGGGCTTGTCCTTGCTCTCTCCCGGAATCTCGACAACGGCTCCCATACATTTACGTTGAGAGTTGAAGGGGAAGAGCCGCGTGACGGGGTGGTTAGCTCGCTCGATGGCCAGAGGTCCAAGTCCGAGGCATCGACGGGCCCAGTCGAGCAAGGCCGTCTCTGTCTTTGTTCCAACGAAGCCCATCTTGCCATCCTCTTCGGCCTCAAACGCCGTTGTGTTCACGGTGATTGCTATCTTGAGAAGCGTCTGGTACTCGGGATTTAGTTTCGACGAGATCTGACTGAGCTGGATCGTTTCAGGCTGTGACTCGTCTAGGTTCGTGTCGAGGAGTCGAGGCGGAGTATCCGTAGTAGGCGAAGTCGCAATGTCGTGCGGCTGTAGCTCCGAGTCGCCAAAGGCAAAACGACCTCCCTTGCCTAGTGAACCTGCAACAACTGTCATGACGTTCTCGGTGAGCGTGCCCGTCTTGTCGGAGCAGATCACGGTCGCATTGCCCATGGTCTCGCAGGATTGCAGATGACGGACGAGGTTGTTCTCCCGGGTCATCTTCTTGGTGGCAAAAGCAAGGGACAGCGTTACGGCGAGCGGCAGTCCTTCGGGGACAGCAACGACGATGATGGTGATGGAGGTGATTAGAATCCGGAGAAAGTTTTGGCCCTTTTCCTCAGGGCTTTCGTCGTTTTTGGGAAGTCGGATTAGGAACTCGATGAGCAACACGGTGAAAAGCAGGAGACCTGCTGCACTACCGAGCTTTGCGATGTAGCCTATGCAGGTCAGTCATGAACTTCTTTCATGCCAGTATATTAAGTACTCACCGGCAAGGAGATTCAGCTTTGCTTGCAGAGGAGTCAATCCGGGGTCATCACGAAGAGACATCATCGTCTTTCCGTGGCTAGACTGCTGTCCAACCGCCGTAACCAAGAACGTCCCAACTCCATCGAGAACTCTAGCACCAGAGATGATAAAAGGATCAAGCTTCTTAAGCTTGGGCGCTTCCTCATGCAGCAGCGCGTCAAGGACATCCTCCGCAGGGACCTTTTTGATTAGGTCAGACTCACCCGTAGCCGACGACTCATCGCAGCTAAGGTTATGACCCGAGATGAAGACGCCGTCTACGGGAATAACATCACCGGGCTCCAGCAGCATGACATCTCCGACGAGGACATCGTGGATGGAGATGTTCTGGGGCTTTCCGGACCGCGTGATCTTGACCAAGCGATCCTCCTTCTTCTGGTTGAGCTTCTGGAACTGCCGCTCCTTTTGCCAATCGTTGGCAGCACCGACAACGACGACGATGGTGATGGCGACGATGATGGCGACGCCCTCTACCCACTCAACCTTGGCACCCTCATGATGCGTCTGGCCAAACGTCTGGTACAGGCCGAGGGCCAGTGAGACGACAGCAGCGACGCTCAGCAGGATGAGGACCCGATCCTGCAGCGCGATCCAGGCGAGTTCGAGGAACGACTTGGACTTAGTTTCGGGCAGGCGATTGAGCCCGTAGACCCTCTTCCGGTCCGTGAAGTTATCCTTGTTCCCAGGTCCGCCTGTGTGCTGCGTGTCGCTGCGCTGCGGAGGCATCTTGCTAGGATGATTTGACCGGCTGCTCGCCGCTGTAGCATCTTCGAAAGAAACAGAATCAGAAAGCTTCCCCTCGTCAGCACCAAGACCCGCGCGACTGTCGGTCCGCAGGCCCTTTTCCAGCCCGGCGAGTCCACCCAGTGCCAGAAATGCCGGCAGGTTCTTGGGGTTGATGAGCTTGGAGAGCTGCCCGGGCGAAAAGGCAAACGGATTGTTGTCGACCTGGAAGAGGTGCTCCTCGCCGGGGTTCGGCATCAGTATCTCCTGCTTGTCGCCGTTCTGGACCTGGCGGAGGAGAGCAGCCTCGCGGGAGAGCGGGTCGTTCTCTGATGCCACCTTTGTAGTGGGCGACGAGGACCACGAATCGGCCCGCGACTTTGCCGTCGGGACGCTTAACGTATTGGAATCATCGAGGTGCGGTGATGATGACTTTATTGACTCTGGACAATGGCCTGGAGCGGAGACGGGCATTAGCAAAAGACATTACCTCTATCACGTATCGCAAAGGCGGCATCGCACTGGCGCATTACCGGGTTCGTCTCCAGTCTCAATTGCTGCCGTGTCGACCGTGATGGTCGGGGCTCGCGCCCGTCTGGGCGGCTGCGGACCGCTGTCCATCTGAGCATCTACTGGCTAGGCGATGTTGTTTCTCTTGAGAAGCAAAGGCGCGGGGAAGAGGACATGGAGTTTACAATGAGAGTGACGAGAGGGGAAGCAGAAAAGCAGGGCTTGGGCATCTCCAAGATGCAGACAGTAGAAAATGCACTGCCGCCTTGCGACCGAGTACACTTTCGTACGTCACTCCCGACGCGTGAAAATTATCCTCCTCCCATGATCAAAGCGAATGGCCTGACGGGGGTGGAAGCACAGAGGCTTTTTTGCCCGTCTACACAGCCACAGCCACTGTCCACGCCGAACCAATAAGCCAGCGATGCCAAGACGTGCCAGGACCAAGTTCTGCTCTCGGCATCCGAATCGTGACGCCTATTGATGTCAGATGCCTGCCCAGGCGGGGGAGGTTATTTCTTAGTACGGAGTACTGTATAATTGTATCATTGTAATTAGAGATAAAGGGGGATGCCCGAGAGCAGATGATCTGATACCCGAAGTCATGGATAGCTTCCATACCAAGCATCCAGCTCTGGAATCTCCTGACTGATTCCATTCCCCGCTCAGAACCAATATTAACTGTCCAGTGGCAAGTTGCTATCAGATCTTGAGAGGGCAGTACCTTTTGTTGAAGACAAAGAACGCTGATCATGGCTGTTTTTGGAAGAGTGACATGACCACCCTTGAAAAGCCAAGTTCCACCACCGCTTTTGCCAGAGCCATCATGGGGGGGCAAAAACGCCGCGTTTTTTAAGCTTAATACTCCCACTGCTCACAGATCTCGATACCTCTTCTACCATGTCAGGCAACTTGCATAGCATGTCACGGTGTGCAGTCAGGCATCAAACCACATCACAGCGAGGCGCAGCAGACCGACAACGGATGCCTCGGGCGTCCTCATTTGCACAATCAAGGCCAACCGATGACATGGCAGTTTACTAATCGTCGAATTTACAAACACTGATCCCCGTCGTTGGGTCGAGCTTATCTTTGTACTTTGATCTCCTCACCTTGGCACTTGCTCCGTACCGTGGTACTGTCCCGACAATTGTACATAGCAATGCTCCTGCAACTTCTATCCTGTCGACTAGCATAGTCGTGCAGCTTTTGCACAGCCTCCTTTTCAACCTGTCATAGAGGAGACTCGCATCCTGAGGGTTCCACCACTGTGTCAAGTTGTCAGATGCAGGGCACCCCACCACCTTGGTTGGACGATACTGGTGATATGTTTATGTTCAATAACCCTCGGTGTCCAGTTTCGTATCGAAGTCCCAAATTCATCACTATGATAGGACAAAAGTCCTCCAACACGCGACGCGTCAAGGTCCAGTAGGAGAACCTTGGGCATTTCGACTGTCCTCGACTATTCATATGCCTGCCGTCGAGTAAAAGAGTAAATACGTCTTCAACTCGATTGAGGCTACCATTAATACACGGCCGCGTCGTCAAGCTCATGCTCCTCGACGCTCCCGAGGGTAGCATTCACCTACCTTTGCGGATTGGCTTGGTCGATCGAGCGTCTGTCTGGAGCGTCTCTTCCGACGGCGGTATGCAAGGGTTCTTATCCGCGCGAAGCAAACGAGCCCGGGTGCTCGACGCAATGCTACAAGGATTACCACCATGCCCTACAACTACGCCAAGGTCATGGATCCCATTGCCCAGACGAGGAGGGCATGGCGAAGCTTGCCAGCGAAGAACAAGCTAAACCTAAAGGTCGTTAGCGTTCCTGGGCTTTGACGATGATAATATTAAGCTTATGATCGTCTCCCTCCGTCGCAATATCTATCGTTTATCCCATCCCACGCCATGACGTCACTGGCATTGAACTGTCCTGACACCAGAATATTTGCACTGCCTCTTCTCTAGACAAGGGTGTCATATGTAACTCATAGGATCAAGTTAAAGTTAATGGGCCCGTGATTATGCTCCACTTCTGCCGACAGCTTCTCGGAGGACTCGTCACAATAGCCTGCTAATTGTGACTTTGAAGTACCTATGTAGCTCCTACAATGAGCCATGTGTCAAGGCTAGAGTAGGTAGGATCGCACATGAATTCTCGTTCACTTGACCAGATCAAAACGGAGTACGTTCCCCAGGAGCACCCGTTCCACATATCTGAGCTCTTCTCGTAGGTGGTATAGCCCGTCTTGATTCAACCATCTCCGCCTCAAACCCTGCTCGTACTGTCCTGATAATCTCTTTGCTCAAGGAACCAACTCAAGCCTAGGAACCCAAACGTTCCAGGCAGTACACATCTTCATGTTATTAGCTAGCAAGTTACACAAAATATATTAAGGAGGAAACGGGGGGAGAAATAACATGACGCCGATGTGGAATCTAGACCCAATATAATGCGGCCAGTCAAGCCATACTGCTCAGGCCTTGAAGCTTCCTATCTTTCTACTCGCAGTTAGTGAGGTCTCTAGGTGCAGACGAGATGGCTGCATCTTACTTCAAGGCAAGCAGTTCAGTAAGAAAAGTAAATGCTATTGTTTAAAGTACCAAGGCTGCATTGTGATACTAGAATAGACGGCACTCTAACACTGGGTTCCTATACTGGTCAAAATAAGGAATACTGCTTACTGACATGCAACTTTCGCCATCATAGCCTTTCCAAACGGCCAGAGAAAACAGGCTTGAAGCACACTTAACAACTTCAGCGTGAGTCTTCCCAAGTTATGAATCACTACACATTACAGAGTACTCGATCTCTCCGTGTCGTCTACTCTTCCGCCGGCTCCCGTGGCAAGATTCATAATACAAACAAATCGAGTAAAGCCATTGCAAATGCGCAAATCCATCATCCACTCCCTCAACGTCTCCTCATCAACAGCCCCCTTCTCACTGTCCACACGACAATGGAGACTCCACTTGTCCTTGATAATGCCCATACGATCACTAGAATCTCGCAGCTAGAGCTAGGGATACAGAGTCAAGTGCGCTGGGGGCAGCTCAGCCCCGCACCTTTCAGCATCAGCGATGGGATCGGTCTGCTGGGTAAAGGGCGCCTTGCGCAGGATGGAAGAAACAGAAGGTTGGAATCCAAGAATATCAAGTACAGGTGTTTCTTGAGTTGCATGTTGTGTCACAGATGCAGAGGTCGGTAGTTAAGTAAGATGGACAAGTTATCTCTAATGTCTAATGTCTGAACCTCGGCGATGTATTAGACACAGAATGTGGCACCAGCGAGTAGCTGAGAAACATCCGGTGCAGGAGAGTCCAATGAAAGTCTGGACAAGGTAGAAGAAGAAGAATGGCATCCATCAATATGACGAGACATTCCGCTGTACGGAGTGGCACAGATGCATCGGAAGGGTCTTGTCTATGATTAAACTAGAGAGCCCAGCAACTACACTCACATATATAAGAAATGACATCCATGATGAGATAAGAATACAAGATGCATTGCACAGCTCTGAGGGGCATTCCCCCCCTGTAGGATGTTATGGTTCGTTATCGGTTCGTTAAATGCTCTTCCCTCACGGGCTCTCCCATGGCCTCGAGCTTCTAGTCATACACGACATGCCTAAGAGACGGAGATGGTTAGCTTATTTCGCGAATCGAGCAAGAATTGATGCGTATCCTTACATAGGCCACCAAGCCTGGATGCATATATTCTTCATACCCATCCTCCAACTTTGATAAGGAAGACCTCAACCTCCTCTGCGCTCCACCACAGGGCACACACGAGCACAGCCATATAAATGCCAGAGAGCTCGCCAGCTATACTATGGTAACACTGGAAGCCTAGACAGTCAGCGGATGAACTCTTTCAGCTCTTGTTAGTAAGAGGTTAATTCCTAATATTATCCTTACAATAAGGGTCTATAAGCTGCCAATGGAGTGAATGATCCGACCGACTGACGCGCTTCAGAGTAATTCCTAACCCATGTACTATCTCTAACCGTATGTAACTTTATTTCATTCTACCTAACCTAAACCAATACCCCTAACTATTATCCCTTATTCCAATCCCTATATATTGCTAGAATGCACTGGCCTGGGGTGATCGAGCGCCTTGACTAGAGAAATGTGGGCTAAAGCTAGATACCGTTCATACAAACACGTGTAGCAGAAATTGTTCGTGCCCATAGCAGTATTCTTGGCAGGTAGCCAATAGCTGTTCCAAATGGGGTTTAACCGTTGAAGTCCTGACGAAAGCTGGATCTCAACCGTGAACGTGCTTTTCTGTTACTAACAGCGATCGGTAGCCTGAAGGAATGTCCAGGAAAACGCCGACCGAACATAAGTTGCAAGCACAGACGACCTCCTAAACCAGTCAAAACATTCGCCTCAGACAAAACACTAGTGCAGTTGTCACTTTGTTCAGAAGCGTATTCGCTACGAACAGACCCAGTACAGGACGTCTGTGTTCGTGATGCCTCCTTGCGTACAGCTCCTCCTGCTGTGTGGAAGTGTATATTAAGGGTCCCATTTCCAGCCTCTGCCTCTTCAACGCAGCAGAGTTACCTCACACACCTTCCATCTGCTTTGCTTACTTCGCGCATTTTCAACCGACCTAATCCGACTCCGCAAAACGACCAACATGTCAGCCGAGAATTCATCTTGCGACTCCGATGCTGATTTTGACCAGACATACATTTTCGATCCGAACGAGACTTCTACCAACACAGACGGCGATGCCGTTGCCGAAAACGCAGTCGTTTCCGGTAGGGCTGATCCCGAGCCTAAATTAAAACCCAAAGTGGATGTTGAAGTCCGCTCTTGGCGCCGAAAGGCAGACGGCGCTGACGGCTCTTCACCCGGTGAGGGGAGATACGAAAGCAATTTCCGGCACCGAGTTATTATATTTCAAAAAGGAAAAGAGTACTTCCACACCACCACCAAGAACCGCGACATCCTTGCACAGAATCTGCACCTCGGAGCTCTTAACCTTGTACGCATCCCCCCCGAGGACGTCTACCCAAAGTTCAAGCAAGGACTCACTGAGGTTCCTGATTCCTTGCCAAACACGTATATCAGGGAACCCTACCTTACCAGTTGGACCCCAGAAGAACAAGGTCAAGCGTTGATTGCCGATCTTCTGCTTGAACAAGCCGAAGTGTATGAGATCCTAAAGAACCATCCGCACCCAAACATTCGGCAATATTATGGGTGTGTCGTGGAGGACGACAGAATCATTGGGCTTCGCTTGGCCAAATCCGGCACGTCCCTTCGCAAAGTATTGCCCAATGCCAGCCTCGCCGAGAAGAAGATGTACTACGAGGGGATTGAAAAAGGAATCCACCACCTTCACCAGCTCGGACTGGTACACAATGACCTGAAGCCATGGAAGATCTTGGTGAAGGGGAACACTCCCATCATCGCCGGCTTTGGCAGGTGCAAGCGCGAGGGAGAGGAAATGGGAAGAGGGTACGAGGCCTCTCCATGGATTGTTGATGGACTAAAGGTCGCATGCAAGGAGAATGACCTTCGTTGTCTTGAAGCGCTCGAGAATTACATCTTGAAGGGAGGTGATGTGTAGGACAAGGTAGCCAAGCTCGATTAGACGTGACGTTGGAAGAGCTGTAGGTTGAAACCCGTCTTTGTCTGCCAGAAAAGGTTGTGTTTGTTTGTGATTCTTGTTGCTAAAATGATAGGTAGATAGTCTTATTAAAGGGTGACATGGCCTTCATTAAAAATACTTCCATCGTAACATTCATGTGACAATCTAGCCTCGTAGAATTGTTAGAATTTCATGTAGGCTAATTCTGTCCAACTACTGTGCTGAGGCACTGCTTTACCCAGCCAATCCCAGCTTCATGGCCCCAGCAATCCTTCTGCAACGGCCACTACCAACTCGGCACTGATCCCTCAGCAGTGAACTCTTTCTTGTATTCATGACCAGAAGTACTAGTCAGTATGTGCACAAGGACCAAAACAGTTAGAAAGTACATACTAATTACGCAAGCCGTAGCAGACACATTGATCGCCCTTTTCGCAACCTGTTTTGGTATGAGGGTAAGTGCACTTTCGACAATCCCTGGCTATGAATCTGACCGGGTTCCCATCTCTGTCGTATTTGGTAGCCCATTTGCAGGTGTCGACGGGAGTTTCAATTTCGACAGCGGCCATGTTGAAGATACTGAACAAGATGGATGGGCTATGCCAGACGAGAGTTTGCAAGTGAGCAAAGTGAAGAGGGGTGAATGTAACCGTTGGTTGAGAGACGGAGGAGAGTCGATTGCTGTGAAGAGAGAAAAGGGGATGATGATTTGCTGTCAGAAGAAGCTACTCAGACATGCCCTTTTATACAGCTCCGTTGAGTGACTCTTGGCCAGCTTCCCCTCAACTCTGCTTGGTACGTCGCTAACGGGTTCATACTTGAAGCCTGCATTTGTCTTCACTTTGCATGTTGGTGTAGCGCAAACATGCACGTTCCCATTTCTCAAGAAGCGGTCGGGACTGGCACGATCACTGAGCTATTTCCAAGCTTGTGAGCTGAGGAACTTCCCGGAATAATCACAGGTTGCTGCTTGTTTGCTTGAGATTTAAAAAGAGTCCGATTTCAAATAAATCCTGATGCTCGTCTGATCACTAGGATGGGAAGTTCTGTCTCACTTAACTACCAAGGGCAAATGAGTCAGTTGGCGAGGTATACTGCATCACTGAGATAGCACACGGCATGTCGCATGAGATTACCAAGAGCTCCGAGTGGCTACTCACTGGGACAAACAATGCACCTATGCGTAAACCCAAGGCGGTCAGGGGGGTGATTACTGTATGCACCGGGAAGCCACCTTCAGGAATCCGTCTTCATCATAGCCCATCTCCCAAGCCGCCCTCAGAAAGAATGACAGCTCATGTTTGCATGACAACTCAGCTAATCCACGGGTGCTAACAGAAGCATGTTTCCAAGTGGCCGTGATTGAAACTTGCGAAGTCATTGGCTCATTGGCGTCCAAAATTTGTCAAGCTATATGCATGTGCTTCAGGTGAGAATGGATGTGATAATGCGCAAAGTGAAGCTCCAGCGCCCACTACCAAAGTATTTTGTCGTCGTCCAAGGAAACTTTTGCCCATATTGCCCATAAAAACTCGATGATTATTCATCGTTCTTCTCCACGACGATCACAGTCTAATAAAAGTCAATATTTGCCAATACCACCTAGATTCACGATTGATTGCGATTACTCACGTTCTCGTTCTCTTCGGCCTCTTCGGTCTTCTCGGCGTTGTCGGTGGTGGCCCTCTAATTACATGTGCTGCAAATGTGCAGCCGTCACATATTGCCTGACGTGATGTCCTGTTACTTGTCTTTCCCCTGACCGACGGGGGCTATGATGAATCACCTCACGCAATTGAGTAGTTCCGAACGTTTGTGAAAGTATCTGACGATGTGTTTGTCCGGACTGTCCAAAGTCTCTCAATCATTAGACTATTTCGAGCATACCCCATCGCTATCCACAATTAGCCCAGGTTGCTAGTCAACATGGTTGTTTCCCAAGTCAACGGGGCCACCTCCTTTCTTTTCCTTCTCCTTCCCGCTGACTCTGACGGACGCTGGTTCCTCCTCAACCTCAAGATTGTTGCTGAACATCTTGTTGTTGAACACATCCGGCTTTGCTCTGTGTTCAGCGACTGGGGGGTCCTCGTGACGATCGTGGTGGTCGTTCTCGTTTTCTTCACCGTCGTTCTCGGGGGTAGGTCTCGGATAAGACGGTTCTTGCATTTCTTCATACCGATCTTGATACATCCTCCGCTCGTAATCGCTTGTTGCTAGGGCGGCAAGAATCTTGAATTGAACCGCTTGATCAGCCCCGTGTGTCCTGTATTGTCCTCCGACAAGTATGTCTTGGCGTAATTTTTCCTTGTCCGAAGGCGTCTTGACTAGCATATACCGGAATAACAGCAAGTCGCGGTATCCGCTCTGATTGCCGGTTGAAAGATAGAGATCGCCTAGTTGTTTTACGATCTTGGGGGGGTCGTCAGCGCCATGAAATATCAGTTGCTGAAGGCACCCTGCTTGGATATTGACATCGCCCAGGTCTTCAGCTGCTTTGAGGACCATGACCAGCTGTCGACAGAGGGCAACTTGTCCACCCAAGAGACTGAGGAACCTAGCCACCATCGCGATCGAAGTCACAAGAATGAAGATTGCTGGGACGTTGAGAAGCTCTCGAATCTTCTCATCCTCGTCTCCAACCGATTCTTTGATGCTGATGTCGTCGCGGACTGTGCTTGAAGTATCACTCTCCTCAACTACCGTGGTGCCTTGCAGTGTCTCGTCCGAGACTGATTCGGTTGCAGGATCATCCTCAAGACGACTTCTCAGCGACAGAATAATGGGGTCTTCAATCTCCTCAATTTTGGTTTGAAACCTGGCATCTTTGATGGGCTTTTGATGACACGGCGCTGAGTCGTGAGATTCCGTCGAGAAGAAGTTGACGGGCATCGAGCTGGGCATCTCCATGGGTGTTTTCAACAAGTTTTCTCTCTCCATCATCGCGTGTAGTCCTCTCGCTAGCCCGTCAAGGTTCTTCCGAAAGGAGACTGTTTCACTAAGGTCGATGTGAGTTAAAGTCGACTTGTCCTCCTTCCCCAGCTTGGACGAAAATGTCTGCACGCTCTGCCAGATTTGCTTGCTCTTTTTGCCAAGCTCGCCTGCTACCTCAACACGCATGAATACCGGACGTTTTCGATGCTCAAACGCAAACGCCGTGGAGAACTCCTGGCATGGCGAATTCTTGTGGTCCAATTCATCGGCCCTGAAAGCCCACTCCAATGTCCTATAGCCGTGTCCATCTTTGGGAGTCCGTCGCGCGCCCTGGAACTGCCACTGGCTGGTCTTCTCCTTGGTGGTGCAGTAGTCGCGACCCATGCCGCCGAGCTGGAAGCCCATTACCCCGACTGAAGGTGTCAGGTTGGTGGTCTTTGTTTGAGCCTCAATGACTTTGTTGCCGGCGAGTCTCTGGGGACCGAAATGTTCGGTTATTTGGACGCCGTAGTCGGAGCCTGAGCGCTGCTGATCATCTCGATTTCGCGACTTCACCAGCGCATATGATGAATCGTTTTCGCTGAGAGTGACAAAGACGCTGGCGTTTTCAAGCCAGTAGCCGCGTGGTTGCTTCAAAGTGATGTCGATAAACACAATGCCGGCTGGGTTCTCAGAACTGCCTAGGACGCCCCATTGGGCCTTTCTCCAATGATACTTGCAGTCAACTTCGACCTTCCCAATGTTGCCGGATCCGACGTGGAGATGGGAAGCACGTGCAATGTCCTCATCGAACTTCTCGTAGTCGGAGCGTCCATATCGTCGGACCCTCAGCTTTGGTCGGTCTGCCTGAGGCGATGGTGTGAACTGCGTGAGATCGCTCATGCTGAGTCTTGGAGTGGTATCAGTATGAGATATGATGCAGCTGAGGTTGTAAGATGACGAGTTAGAGAGACCGATCGATGATGAAGGATCAGAATGGTTCAAGTCCACTTCACGGGAGGCCGCTGAGCGCCACGGCGGGGTTTTACAAGAAGGCTGGCCAGGATATGCACGTAAGACCAACCAAATGGCATGGCTTCTTCAGCTCCAAAGCACACAGCCCCAGCACAGCCTGTTGCATTCGAAAGGGTTTAATACATGCTCAGCCTCCTTGGCTGCCTGTTCTTGGCAGATTTCTCGAGGACGTTCTGGGATCTCGGGGATTTGATCCGCAACAACAACAACACACACACACACACACGTACACACAACTTTGGTCTTTTGGATCGTCACCTCGCAACCATGGAACCTATCCCGGAAGAGGGTTCATTCCAGGAACCTACAGTGCCCTCGACTCCCCATATCAGGGAGCGCGCGGCGCCATCACAAGACAGACAGAGGTCCCGCGCAATTGACTTCCTGGATAGGGAGTACATGAGCAATCACGAAAGAGAGCGTCAGCTTCAGCGCAAAGAGCGTCCGCAACCGCCCCCAAGGGTGCCAATATACCAAGGCGGCTCCGAGCGAGAAGTAAAACACGATTACCCTGTCTATGGAAGGTATCCGGAGTATGGAAGCAGACCACCGCCATCATCATCTCGTCTCGCACCCACCGATAACCCCCACCGCCCCGTCTACTGGGAGCCGCCAGAGCGCCACACAGACAGCGGCGTAACTAGGCCTGGCAAATCTGGGATTTACCGGGACCATGACTTCGAATATCCTAATCATCGGCCCGTTGGAGACGAGAATGAAAGGAGAGAGCGGCTACGGAAAGCCCGCGACGACGGCGTGTCGGGGCATAAGCCTGGCGGTCCTACCTATTATGATGATCCGGTTTATGATGAGCGTCTTAATTCGTACTATCGGGTGAGTACCCAATGGAATCACTGAGAAATTACGAGCTGAACAAACCAAAGAATCGAAGTGTTCGGAAAGGGGCTGTGGCCGTCTCTGTCACCCCCCTTGATCCCCAGGACGTAACTGTCTACATGTCAATGGACGTAACAGAAAACCTGGAAGATTCTCTCGAGGAACTTGCACGCCTCCGAAGGCTTGGAAACTTCAAGGCCGCCCTGGATCAATTTGATCATCTCAAACCATTCCTGGATCAGACATATGTCCGCGTACAGTATGGAGAATTTCTCCTCAAGGCGAAGCGCTTTTCAGAGCTTGACGAGCTCGCTCAGAAACACCCTCCTACCTATTCCAAAGATCTGGCTGAGATGAACTGGAGAGCGCTTCTTTGGATTGCCTGCTCTTCCAGTGATCTGGATTTTGGAGGTGTCGAAGACTGCGATATTTCCGGCGTGGCAGAGATGCTGCTGGAGAAACATCTGTCCAACTTGGGCTCTACTGAAGTTTGTGTTTCGCATCCCATTGTGTATTGATTTTAGGCTGACTGCGATGTCACAAATAGCTACAATGTCTCCTCCACATGTTTGACAGTGACGCTACCAATGGCGTATGGGAGACGAATCAAGACTTCTACAACCTCCATCATATCCTACTCTCAGAAGAGAGGCTATGGGAATTGCTTGATGTCCTGTTGATATTGGGGTGTGATGATGTTGACCTTGCCAGCTTTTCTCACGAGGTCCAGAACCTCGCAGACAGTTCAGACACGGAATATTTCGATGAATCTTCAGCGTTCGCTTTTCTGGAGATATTTACCGTGCTCGCTCTAGATTCCATGGGATCTAGAGCCGAGGCTGAATCGATTAAGTATTGCTTGGATGCTGCTCGAAAACAGGCCAAAGCCCTTCTGGCTAATTCCGCTCACAACCTCAAGACCTTACCTTACCTTCGGTTTCTTATGGCAGAGGTACTGTACGTCAGGTTTTGTGACGGCCATGGATGGTCTCATGGGATTTTCCGGCGGCATTTCGACCCGAGAAAGGTCCAGAGTCATCTTGAGACCCGGACTTCCCCAGAGCTACGGGTTCTTGCTTCTGTCTTCCCCGGGAACTCGCTTCCAATCTATTTCCCGGGGGGAGATGAAGTGATGGGATGGAATCCAACCTACAAGGCCAGCAAGCGCCAAATTGAGACTATCAGACTCAGCGTGTTGAGGGATCGAGGAACTCAGGCTCAGTTTGTGAAAATGACAGAGCCTGGGAAGTTGACAAATGGCGGACGGTATGACCAAGTTCAGAAGCCTAGAAGCAGTCCAGCAGTGACGGAGTTTCTACCATCTTAGTACGAGAAAGGAAACACGTCTTTGGGTTTGGAGATTGCCAATTGCACTTTGGAGTTCACTGCTGCGAATCTAGTTAGCCCATTTTATGATAAAAATGAAGGTCTGTAATTGGAACTGGAGGCCACGGAGACGTCAGCTTTTCGGGATCGTTAAAGAGAAATTTCCCCGTGCCGGTATTTCCAGAATCTCAGTCATCCATGACTTGCTCCATTCACAGAGGGGACTCAAGTAAAGAGCTCACTGCGCGCAGTGACCCTTTTGTGGTGCGCGCGATGCTGGGTGGTGTGGTGCCGTTTTCACAGCTTTGCGAGACGAGAATCTCCTCCTTAAATAAGAATTCCCTTCTAGGTGAAAATGAGTATGAATAACCAATCAGCTAAGACAATTACCATTGATGGCCCTAGTTCATGACGAATCTGCTTACGGTCGCGAGCCGTGCGTTCGCTTTGCCCCGAGGGTTCGGACTACGTACGAGTTATACGAGAAATGCGAGAACGTCCGAGTACGCGGCTTCGGGCTCGGGGCTTCTTGACAAACTGGGACTTGCAAGCAAGATTGTTAAACATATAATACTGAAGAGTATCTCGTGTCTGGCATTTTCTTTTCCCAATCTGTATCGCTCTTTTAATATTTTCTTAGTTCTCTCGCAGTCTCATCAGCTTCCTGCCTGCACCTCCTCCAGCTTTCGATTCCATCAGCCATTCCCTTGCGATCGTCCATCTACATGATCCTCGGCCGACTCATTCGAGCGTTGCGTGCCGAACGCCTATCTCTCATCCCCGTCCAACGGCTTAGCAAGATGTTCGTCACCGGCGATATTTATCGTTTACTATGCAGGCAGGCGGTTGTGGAATACAGTCCGCAGGCATGTTAGAGCTGTACGAGCTTGGGGAGAAGATCATCATCGCGGGGTCTTTAGGTGCAGATCGTCATCTTCGGTCTCTTCGTCGTCACCGCGGTTCTCTTCCACTACAAGCTCTCTCGGAACCTGACGACAACGGCTGCGTCTGGGGAGATCACCTGGCAGCGATATCTCCATGTGCGCTACGGCGCAAGCTTCCTCATTCTCGTCCGAAGTATCTTCCGAGTTATCGAGTATTTGCAGGGAAATGGCGGCTATCTCATTTCGCACGAGATGTTCCTCTATCTCTTTGACGCAGTTCCCATGGCTGCTGTCATGGGTGGGTTCTTGATCTGGTACGTGGAGGCGCTTGCCCCTCGGGATTCCTACAAACAGGCCGGACACGACGTTAGGGATACTGCTTTGCAGAATTTTGCTTAGATGTTACAGTTTGTTGGAGGTTTTATGGAATCAGGAATCATATCAGCATCCTCCTGCATTCGTGCACTAAACAGGGTAAGGCCGCATGTCATTATAAATTCTAGTTACGCCACGCAACCCAATAGACAGATAACAAGAGTTGACCATTGCTATTTGCTCATTACTCATTGATATCCAACTGCATATCCTTCGTTGCAACTTGTAAGTGTTATGCACCAATACTTATTTGGCGGCGGGCTTTCCAAAAATGCGCGTAGTCGACTGTTCTGGTGATGGCTTCAATTGTAAGTTCCCTACCCTACACACAACTCCGACTTCTTTTTGATGGTCAGTTGATAGATTCCAAAGCCAGATTCACAAACTAGAAAAATCAGACATCTCTTGATCAACGTGGAAGATTAGATGTATTAAGTACGTATCAATACAAAGACCAAAGGGCCAAGGCTATTTATTCCCAATTGCCAACACCCTTCACGCTACCTATGATTCCCAAGCCTTTCAGTTCATCCACGCTAAATGCAATTGCAAGCCGAAAATCCTAACGCCCCGCCTCTTGGCAAAGTGGTATATCACCATGGAGTATCGCGAACCAACACGCCAGACCGTCCTTGCTTTTCCCCCCCAGTGGGCATTATCAACGCGTCCCTCTTCGCTCTTGGTGCCCTGTAGTTTTTTTTGTAGGTCGTTCGGTTTCGTTGGTCCGTTGGACCGTCACAGTCTCTTCCTCTTTCTCTTGCTGTCCCATGTCAATAAGTGCATCCACACTTGAATCTCTCTTCAATGAATCCCTTGCGTCCAAAACTTCTCCCTCTTTCTCCGTGCAGTCCCTCCGTCCACGTCTCGGATCATTCTCTTAATAGTATGTTGATCCATTTTGAGTCTGTCTTACCTCAACTCTGATACGCCCTGTGCTGTGGCTCTCTGAATTTTCTCACCCAATGTTGTCGGATCCTGGCGGGCATCTTGCAAAACACCATTGCTTTGCTCTCGTTGACGAGCACGCTTTCTGAAACCTTCACCTGCAGATCGAAGTCCTCGTTGGCAAATTCCCGAAAGAAGACATCGAGTGCCTCCTCCTGCCATCGGAGAGAGGTTCGCGACCGGACGGCCTCGATGAGCTCCTCGAGAAGCGGGGCATGAGGCGAGACCTGAGGCGAGACCTGGGGAGGTGACCCGACGCCGGGCCCGTTGGAGAGAGCGAGGGGCAGAATGGACGAGTTGAGTGTGGCGGCTGTCGCGAGGGCACGCGACCCGTCGTTGGAGGACGTCCGACGTCGCTTCTCGGGTGACCCAGGAGGTTGCTGGATAAAGGCACCGGCAGAAGCTGGCGGCGTTGACTCGAACGAGGCCGGAGTACTTGTAGTCGGCAGCTGACGCTTGCGGTTCTGTGTCATCGTCTCGTCCGGGGGCGTGAGGGCGCTGGAGCTGGCAGTCGGGGCGCGAGGGGGTATCGAGGTTGAGATCGGGCGCTGCTGCGTGCTGCTTGCGGTCGACGGGGTGACGGAGGATTGGATCAAGACAGATCGCTGGTTGGGGCTCTCGAGGCCGGGCGGACGGGGAGGCGGTTCGTTCTGGAGGTTGAGGATGCTGGTGCCGGGCATCTCCGAGTCGTCGGCGATGGGGCCGTCAGTCCGTCTCCGGGGCTTCATGATGCGCTTGGGGGCGCCGCCGGAGCCTATGACATCGGGGTAGAGGATCTCCATGTAGTCTTCGTGGTCGAAGGGTCGGCCGCGGAGGGCTCTGGACAGGGGTTCCCGCTGGGACGCTGTTAGTGACGTGATCTCCAGGCGACGGCGTCGGTCAGGCGACGGCGTCTCACCTCGATGTGCGCGGCCCAGGCGTCCTCGGTGGCCGTGACGGTGCGGGTGACGGCGTTGTAGATGAACTCGGGGTCCTCGCGCAGGCCACGCCAGAGCCGGAAGCGCTTCCTCGCATTGTCGCTCTTGTTGATCAGGTGGCTCTTGGTGGGATAGGCGCCGTGGCTCTCCTGCAGGGCCTGGGCGGCGCGTTCCCAGGCCTCGGCCTTGAAGCTGCTGTTCTCGCGCAGGCCGAGCTGGACGCTCTCGCAGAGGCTGCGGAAGAAGGTGGCCTCGTAGGCGGGGGTCCAGCTGAAGCGCGGAGCTCGGCGATCGCGATCGACGCGGGCGGCGGCGGCCTGGCCGTCGGGGCCGAGGACGTCGCCGTCGTCTTCGGACATGGGATGAGGGAGGGACGGACGGGTGGCTGATGGATGGGCTCGGGGCGCAATTGGGGGGAGAGAGACGGAGAGACAGAGAGAAGGACGAGGGGGACAAGGACGAGACCACGAAGGAAAAATAGGAGGGGACGGAGCAAAGAGCGGTAGCGGAGAGAGGAGAAGGCGACCCTGGAGCTGTGTTGCTGCGTGAGGGTACTGACGATCGGTGCAGAGTGGGACCGCGGTGGTCGTTGCGCTGGACGTCGTGGTCGTGGCCGTGTTCTATCGCGTCGCTGGCGTCGGGTAATCGGATCCGCGTCCTTCGTCAAGCCCGGTGTCGTCTTCTTATTCGTTCGTTCGCTCGTTCGCTCGTTCGCTGGCTTCTCGTTCACCTCGCTCGCATCGCTCGCTCAACTCAAGCTGGGCCTTTGGCAAGGCGAGAGGCCGTGGGCGTGGAATCCAATCCAATGGCTTCCCGACTGGGAATGGGCCGTTCGGTGGAGACGGAAAAAACAGAGGTCACCTGGACCCAAACTGTGGATTTTTTGGCCCGTCACGTGCGTCGTTTTGCACTTCGCCTTGGCTTCAAAACGCTCACTCATTGCACGAAACGCTCACCGTTTTTTATCTGTTGGACACAGGGATGTTGGGCACGCGGGACGTGATTGTCCAACCAATATCGATGGATGACTTGGTGGTTGCTTACTTTTTTTCTTCTCACAGCCTGCCAACTTGAGCAACCAGAGTCTTTGGTCGGCTTCTGAACCAGCCCCCAGCAAATCTGCAATAACCTCCTGAGAGCGTCATCTTGGTAGACACAAGACAGGACACGAGACACTCATGCAAACAGACCCCGTCTCTTTTCATTCCCTCCCACGCTGAATAATAACACACAAAAATAAAACAATTAAGAGCCGCCTCCTCCGACTCCGCCCAGGTGGATGGCGCCCGCTTTTAATGTGTCCTGCCCCTTGCTAGCCGCCTTTACCGCCCGAGCAATGGATGGTCCCCTGATTTTCCCATTAATTATGACGGATCAAACCCTTCATTTCCAGACCGCATTCAAGTCCCACTATCATGCACGGTGGCTCTGCCGGATCTTTTCCTACTCCGTCTCTACGACTTTGAATTTATATGACATCATCTTGTGATCCTGGCCACTTACAGGAACAATCTTGCCCTGTTCTCCACGCAGGTGCATCGCCAAGTCATTGTCATCTCTTGGCTCCCGAAAACATCACTTTCACTTTAAGCCTCCAAGATGTGACATCACATCCCATCTCATCGCCTCAACGAAAATCACACAGGGAAATCTCTCATATAATATGTAGGTCCCAGGTGGAACAGATAAACAAGTAGGAAAACCAGACAAGCATTACTGCAGCAAGTACGTATCTAACCATAGCCCCGAAACCTTGGAATCTTGGGGCAAGCAGCCAAAGAATCAGAAAGCTTGATCACGAGTCCCCGCCTTTGTAACCCGTGTGTCCTCTCTCGGTCTATGAAGTATAAGTATTCTTGACTCCCCATCGTCCCATCACTAAGGTCACTTCAAAAATACATCTTCCCGACATCTCCGTACACATCACGCCGAATCCTCCACGGCTCACTGCCACTTCGCACGATGACGGGCTGGCTGAACCTATCAAACGAGCTTCGTTGGATGATCATCGACCTCATCCAGCAAGACTACTGCTGGGAGTCTGACCCTTATGCTCGTGCACGCTGCGCCAGCGTTTGTAAGGAATGGCAGCTCTACTTTGAGAGAGAAACCTTTGAGACACTCGTACTCGATCAACACCGCCTTCAAGATTTCAAAACCTTCGTTGGCCGTAACAAGGAACGGCGCAACATCGTGCGGCGCCTCTTTTTACGCGTCAAACTCGCCGAGTACGACTGCACCTCTTGTGAATCGTTGGAAGATGCAGCCACAAGCGAACGGTACCAATCTCGGCGTCCCTTTTCTTCACTTGTCGTGCTGACGCAAACTCGACAGAAATGACAGGCTCTTCATACAGACTGTCGGGAAGTTCTTGAGCGTCGTGTCAACGTGGAGGAGACCAAACGGTCCTGGCATTTCGCTCGACCTCGGAGCCTACTCCTCAAGTGATTCCAAGCACGCCTTTCGAGACTTCCGCCTTACGGAAAACTACAACTGTCTGGCTGATTCGGAGCCCGACAAAATCGCTAATGCATATAAACGACATGCTTCAACGCTCTGTAACCCCATAGACACCTGTCCCGGATGGGCTAGAGCCTGTAGGACCCAACCATCCTTCGAAGCCAAAGAACGGGTTCAATCGGTCCTAGTAGACCCGCGATCCCCTCACTTCGAAAGGTTGTTTGGGCCCGAGACGTGTAGACACAGACAGCCGACAAGGTTCCCCAGGGTTAAGGTCATCACGAGCCTACAGATTCGACGGCACTACTATCGGGCAATTTCACCGCAGGTTCTCACATGGCTTATACGGCAAAGTCTGTTTAACATAACGTCCTTACGACTTGAGAAGTGGCGTGATTACGGCTATGTGGACTACTTCGAAAAGGGTAAGATCCAAACATCGGCACGTCCCATCGAATGTTTTAAAACCAGCCATATCTGGTTCTCCACAGCTCTGATTCCGTACTGACCTGCTTTCTCAACCCAAGGTTACCAAGAGCTATTTGATACGATCATGCCAAGCAAACTACGGGAACTGCATTTCTTTGTGGATTTTCACACACTCTGGGACCCATTCACGTATCTCTTGCCCTGGTTTGAAATGGCCACAGCGCTCACCTACTCTACCCGCAGTTTTCAGAGACTGTCCCATTCCTTTTTCCTCGACGCAGGACAGGTCTTGCTACGGCGTAGCTCGCATAGCCGACTAGCAGACGTGCATACTTCGTTACATTGGCCAAACCTCGAGACATTAGCATTGACCTACAAAAACATGCGTCCCGGGGGAATTCATGATATTATGGTGGAAATGCTTATTGACGCGGGCGTGACAGCACTTTATCACATGCCGAAACTACGGGTTATGGAGATTTGGAATGCCAACCAAGGACATGGCTGCCTCTTCCAGTACAAAAGAGTGAATGAGTCGCTGGAGCTCAACTGTTTGAGCACTTGGGATATGGACATCGGCGAGGTCTTTAATGCTTGGCACAGGATGGCGAGGCATAGCCATCCGGGACGTGTCCTCGAGATTAAGACACACAGACTTCCAGGGGAGCACATCGGGAGCTATCGTGATTTCCTCTGTCACCTGTCGTTGAAGCGAGATATTCTCGATCCTATTTCGAGCCTGCAAATGGGCTGGGAGAATCGGCGAGATTTGGCGTGATGGAGATGAGATGGGGCACATGCTGAAGGGTCGTGATGGAGAGTTGGTTTTCTTGATATAGAGCTAGAATGACACAACTGAAGCTCGATAGGAGAATGTGCATCAAGTAATGCTCTTGTTACCACTAGCAAGCAATCCAAGCAACTGATTAGGAAGTAGCAGAAGCGGGATTATACGCCTCATTGGGTTATAGATTAATTAACAGTCCCATGAAAGGTGGTGTCATTACTCGAGTAGAGTGACGATGATACAAATATAGTTCGGTGAGCAGAGGGCATCTAAAATAATACAAAAATAATACAAATAGCTAGCAGCCTATGATTAATCCATTAATGTAGGCTCTTCCTAATGCAAATCAGCCATGACGCCATGAGTTAAACGTAGCGATTAGCATGCCATCTCTCAGAGGGCAACAGAGTGAATGAGAGCGCTGAGTGAGAGGAAGGAAAGTAGGTAATTGGGCAGTAACTCATTCTTGCCCAATCATGCTACTCTCAAGCTCTTCGTACTGAAGTTTGAACTGGAGGTCTTACTTTCTTTTGTGCAGATGCGCTGTAAGTCCCATATGCACAGTGAAAGGACGCCGACATCGTTTCTACTATGCTCAGCCAAGTATTGAGCCGCGAGGAATTGGTGTACATGCCAGTATTAGTGTCGGAATGCGCTTTCGCATGGGTCCGGTACAGGGCTGCAATTGACCTACAGCCACCCAACCGAATGGACTTGGCACGCCGCTTGGCCCTACTGCGCAGCTCGATTACACAGAGACGGCGTCCGGTCGGGCCGCGTTTATCTCACCCGGCGAATGCAAGTCATTACTTGTGTGGAGATTGCGTCTTCGCGAAACACCATTTGGACTTGTGGGCTAATGTAGACGTAGAGACCAGGGAAGAATATTGTCCAGTTTCTCTTCTCCAGGCTATGAGGATTTCCGAGATTATGTGAAAATATGCGAAAATGTCTACTCAATCTAGACAGAACTGGAGATGTCTAAAAGTTCAATGGCTATCAAACATCTCCAAGAATCCTCTCTCGCTAGGTCCCTGTGTGCGTTTCCTATATTCCACTACAAACCCTGCCTCCCCTGGAATCTCACTGTCCTGCATCACAAGACCTTTATTCTGATCAATCGATTCAACTTACAATTTTGCTACGTAATAACTCCGTTGCTTTTCCAGTCTGGACCATCAGAATTGACATATAGTTCAATATTGTAGTACGGTGGCTGGCTGAAAGCGGTTTCTGAGAAGTCAAGTGGATTGGCTTGGGCCAGCCACATCTGACGGGATTCGATGCCCCTTCGCCCTAGAGATGTGCTGGCGTCTTGGCATCGCCTAATGCCCTGCTGAACATGGAGCACAAGGCTGATAGACCCTCCGCCCTCGGCTCTCATTTAGCCCTGTGACCAAAAGAGCATGGTTTATATTGACGTCCGTAACTTATGTGGAAAAAACCAGGTTTTTCGTGTGTGATATCGATATGAATAAATCTGGGCTGTGAAGGCGGAAGCAATGAACCGACGACCCTGCACAGAGATGGAGAAAATGAAGACATACATCATCAAGTCATCAATCAATAAGACCACAATTTTCCTGTCTACTATTTACTCAGTTCACCCTATCGTGTATCCAAGATACCTACCACGTCTCCAACAGAATGCGGTGAGGTATCAATCTCACCCTTGGATTCCTCTCGGCAGCCCTCATATTGAGCCCCATTCCAACATATCTACTTTCAGCAAATAGGAATCTCGGACCGGAATCGGACAGACTGCGCACATGAATTGCCAAGTCAGCCCAAACTTTCAGCTAAGCAGCCTAACAGACTTGGGACAATCTAGACCATGAGCTTGGCAGCCATAAGCTTTCTTATCAAACTTAGTGTACCCAAACTAGTACAAACATGCAGCAATAGCAGACTGTGGCTGGCTGATGGAGCATTTGCAACTTGGAAGGCAAACGCCAGCGTCTGGTTTACTTCTTGTTGTTTTTCTTCTTATACCCTCAGAGGGTTGATCAGAATAACACATCAGCAAAATAACATAGGATTTGGTTTACTTATCCAGCCTGTATCCGGTCTTCCTCATCCTCGACCCATTGGCTTTGTTTCAAAACATATTGAGAGAGCAATCACCCTATACCACCGCCATGGCTGATATGTCTGTCTATGTAGGGCTGTGGAGGGATTACTCTAAGAAGGGTGTCCACCAACTGACGCTGACTCTTCCCACGTCTTGGGGCGGCTACCTCACCTCAGCCATGGCTCTCCTAGTCTCTTTGGCAGGATCCAGCCTATGGACCATCCTCGCTTATTCTCTCCACCAGCTCCAAGTCAATCCTAAGAAACAATACGATCCGGCTTACCAACAAATTCAGACTCTGTTACGAAATAGCGCAACTCCATTCGTAACCATCACAGATTCCTTCTGGTTATCCCGTGCCTGGGTTGGAACCACGCCGCGAGCAGGATCTCGCCTCTTTCTCATTGTGGCCCTAGCCTCGCTGTGTTTGATCCTCTTTACTCTCGCTGGTACCTTCGTCTCCGGCGCGGCGACTCTGAAGCAGACAGACGTCATGGTCTTGGCGAGATCTGGAGGATGCGGCGGGTGGGATTTCAACTGGACCGCGATACAATACGTTCAGCCTGACACTCCTGAAAACCTGAAAGTCATTTCCAGCGATTCAATGGACGCCCGGCTCTATGCGAAGTGGTTTTACGCGGATATTCCACCCTTGTCGGTACCCAACTCGAGATTCCCTGCGAAGAGGCTTCCATACACAACCAAGAAGATGCCTTGTCCGTTCAAAGGAGACCAGCGGTGTCTCTCGAATAATGAATCTTCGTCAAATACTGCTATGGTTTGGGATACAGGATTGCTGAGCTCACATTTTCACTTTGGAATGAATGCGCCCCCGGAAGACCGCATTGATATCAGAAAAGTACTCACATGCTCACCTGTTGACGTGAGTGACTTGACCGATATCAGTGAGTCTAATGGTTTGGCAACTGTGGACTTTCGGCGTTTATTCAACGAGGATTACACTGTGGCTTTCCCGCAGCAAATTGATCAGAGGGTACGAGTCAACGGCTACAGCACCGAGTAAGTGGCCTGCATTTGGCTCATCGAAGAGTGTATTTGTTCCGAGCGCTAATTTAACAACTAGTTGCATCTCGTGGACCGGGGCCATAAAATCTCTGTCGACGTGGGCGGCAGCACCATTTGACCGCGACGACGTTGACTTATCGCTTTGTTATATTAGCCAGAACGCTGTATTCTACCCTGAGCTAGTATACGATCCTATTTTCTTAGCTAATGGTTCGAAAACCAAGATGTTTGATGATGGGAAAAAGGTTTACTATGGCAGCAACCCCTTCAACATGATGGCCTGCTACGAGCAAGTACAGTTCTGCAATCAGATGACCGAGGAATGCACCAATGTTACGCACCCTGTGGCTGCATGGCGAGAAAGTCTCAATATGGATCTCAATGCACATCAATGGACGGTACTGAATCGCACAGCCATCCTCATGGGCCTGACCAGTGTGGTAGATTTTGGAATAGGAAGTCTTGGAGCAGCCGGTAAGCCCATGACTATTTGATTGGTGGTTTGTTCACGACGCAAGCTAATTGAATTATTATCACCTCCTAGGTCTTATAGCAAGCGATTTGACCTACAACAATATAGTGTCTCCACCCCTTCCGTCAGATCAATGGCAAAAGGAGGTAACACTATGGTTCGAGACAGGTCTTTCTCTGCTACAAGCTCATTTCCTACGATTTCAGAGCAGGATTGATCTTAGCAGTCCGGATCTGTATGGTGATTATTTGCTTTACCAGCCAATCAATGAGATTCCCAAGGGGCCGCTTCGCGAGGCAGCGGCTAGGGCTTGCCACAGCCAGAAGTTTACTACTACTGGCAGGTACCAGAATTTCCGTTTCTTCGAAATAATGCTTATACTGTCGGTTTGTTTCTTCTTGATTGCAACGAGCATGCTACTAGGGCCATGTATTACTTTGATTCGGAAGGTGTTGCCGTCTCAGGAAGGGCGTTCGCGGGAGTTGGCACGAGATATCGATAATACGTTCTGGCTGCTCCGGGTAGCGCTAGAGAGTGTCGGTGTCGGGCCGTGGAGAAGGGGAGGGAAGACTGAAAACTCCCATATTCCAGTTGTTGATCGATGCTTGTTAGTCGAGGTGCCAAGAGTGGGAGGTCCGGACAATGTTTACAGCAAGTGTCAACGAGAACCTTACGTACTTGGAGGTACTAACTTTGCATTGTTCAAAATAAAATAAAATACAATAAACGGTTAAAAGGCATCGGCATGGATGAAATCTAGTCAGAACACTCAACGAGAACAAAACCTTGTCAGAGGTGATGTAATCAGTTTTCTATGCTCCCCAGTCCCACCATATCTTATAAGCCAAGGTGACTTCCCTACTTCCCTGGTTCATTATGGTCTTTTTAGACCTCTCATTAGGAGAAGGGAGTTTGCCGAGCTAATCTCGGTCTCTGACTTAATGTTATACAAGTTGTGGCGCATCTATAGGCTCCAGGATCCTCAGCCCAAGCACAGCGACAGCTCAGCTCAGAGCAGCAGGAGCTCAGCCCTAGCAATGGTATCGCAGATCCGATGATTGCGCCCGCAAGACATTCACCTGCGCACTTATGTGAGACTTCGGCGTGCCTTGGTTACACACTCGGCACATTGCCGTAATACCCGGCCTCGTTCAGACAAGAGCGGTCGTGGTAGATGGTTGTTGAGTAGGCGCCTGCAACAAGACTGCTTCGTCGAAGCCAAGCATTCGCTCTTCGACGGCGTTTCGACCGTTGGTGGCTTTGGCCACGGCTTCGCCAGCGAGGATGGCAAGAACGGGGAGGCCTCGTATCAAAGGAGGGAGACCGGCTTGGACGTTGGAGAGCTTGGCGGCTTTGGAGAGTTCGGTCTGGAGAGACGGGAAGGTCCTGTTCGGAGACATTGAAAGCTGCGTTGCGTGTTGGTGGGCAATTATTGAGATTGATTCGGTTTCGGCTGTTGAGTATGTCGGGAGAGAGAGTGAATGTTTTCCAAGTGAAGAGAATGGTGAAGAAACGGGCGTTGTGAGGATGCGGGGCAGGCGGCTGAAGCCTCAGGCAGCAGAAAGAAGGTCGGTCAAGATGCGTACGAACTACACGACAAGGAGGAGCGTTTGTAGGGTCAAGGGCCCTATGAACATATCTCCCTTGGTTGCCTAGAGACGCAACGCGTTGAGGCGTCGAGAATGCGTTCTTGGGGCCAATGGCGGCCTTGATTGTCTTGCTTGAAGGATCCGCGAAGGAATACGCGAAGTCCAAAACGGGAGAAATGCAGCGCTGCTAGGCATCTCATATCCAAGATGGTTCTATCGTGTTCCATCAGGGCACGCAAGCACTGTGGCCAGTCGCTAGCGTCTATCTTAACAGGGAGGCGTACCTTGAGATATCTATCGTAAACTGGTTGGAAATCGCAGATGCAATGGCAATTGGCAGGTTCATAATACAGTACAGAGAAAGAAGGATTGGGTCAGTTGGCATTTTACAGCGCATTCAACCGCCTGAAGTCTACAGCAAGTGGTCTAACCTCGTAGTCTATAGGTCATTAGCTCCGGGCGCTGTCCCGCGAGGGTTGCCCACTACTCTTCCGCTCCACGCCAGCGACCGTTGTCGACCAGCTTCAATCGCCCCAGATTAAATCCCGCCACCCAAATAACGGCCCGCTTGGAAATGAAGAAGAGAGAAACAAAGTACGGCTGCTTAGAGAACCGCGGCAACGCCAAGGGCCAGAATTGCAACGGCACCCAGAGGTCCAATGGCGGCTGCTCCGTCGGTGCTGGCCGTGGTGCTCACGGCGTCGCCCGATGCGGAGGCGGAGATGCCGGCGCTGGGCGTCGAGTCAGGGCCCGGTGTGATGGTCGCGGACGCCGATGTGCCCGGTTTAGAGGCGTCTCCGGCAGTGCTCTTGCCCGTCGCTGCGCCGCCCAGGGCCGAGGTAGACGAGGAGGCAGCCGAGCAGAACTCAATGGCGGCGGGGAGGACCGATTCTGCAAGACGGTGCGTGTTAGCTACTACTACGATCGCAAGAGGATGAGAACAACGAACCAATCGCCTTGTCGGCGCCGCACTCCTCCATGACACAGTTCACGGCCTGGTTGTAGATGGCCTCGTAGTTGGACTGCACGCACCAACAGACGGCGTCGGACGTCGAACAGTCGGTCGCCTTTTCGGTGCCTTCGTTGAGGCACTCGATGGAGCACTCTGGGAAGTAGTCCTCCTTCTTAATGTCCGCCACGGCAAAGCCAGTGGCGAGCGCGACGAGGATAAGTGCAGGAGTCTTCATGTTGACTGTGATCTTGGGTAAATAAAAGTAGACGCGGATGAGTAGGTCGCGGTGACGATGGGAACATGCAGGCCCATGGAGTTTATAGCTGCGGCTCACCCCAGCACGTACCTACAGCTCCCCTGGTCGGTCTGGCACACCATCTTCTCAAGATTCTCACAAGCCAAGCTCGCGTATTTCGGGTGCTCGGGATGAACCACCACGCATCGCTTGATCTGGTGCGGCGTGTAAGAGAGCTGAAGTGGACTTTGGCGTGTCGGTGTTGGTGGCTTTTCCCTCGTTCTCTTGGCCTTTTGCGTGGCATGACACCGAGGCCGCCGAAACCGCGCAACCGCGACATCAGGTCAAGACGCAATGTCCATGTTCGAAGCCGAGAATGGAGGTCCTTTCAGCTGCCTCTCCGGGGGGCGACAGGGGATATCCGATCCTGGGATGCGGAGGAACGGAGCGGTCGGGAGAACAAGCGAGGCCGTGCAGCAAAAGGCCTGGGGGACGACAGGGGTGATTACCGGGGTTTGCGGGCCGTCATTGGGTGCCGCGGGTCCATGATGAGATGAGAGGTTATCTGATCATCAGATAAGGTTGGTCTCTGGAGCGTTCCCTGTCAGATTGTCACCTCTCGGCCGCTTCCCCCCTGCCCACCAACGTCCTGTCCCCTGTTCGCCCGTCGGAGCTCGGGTCCATTGCCCTGACATGCGTCGTCAAGCGTATTCCAGCTTGGGCTGCTTTGGGCAAGAGACTGCCGCAAGAAGCTCAGGTAAGTACTTATGACGGCCCATTGCCCACTCTTCACATTGCTCTGCGGCTGGTTCCTGGACCTGTGACCTCTTAGCGTGTCCGGAGTGGCTTTTTCGACGTCGTTGATGCTGGTGTTGATGCTGGTCCCTGAACCCTGAATCTTTTTTCAGTCCCCGACTCCGACGCCGACGCCGGACAGATTGGCAACAGCCCTACTAGAGACTTCATGTCGTGGTCCAAACACGCCAGGTTCAAGACTAGAAGAATACGGACTGTTCTTACAGGAAAGCCTGCAGGCTACGGTTCGTTCGCTAGCTGCCGACAGCCGAATCCGCACTATCAGCTATAATAACAACCAACCCATCGGCGCACCTCACCACCGCTTTGGTCCCTTTCGGAGTCGCACAACCCCCTCTCTGCGCACCATCTAGCTCGAGTTTTACTTCATCACTTCAACTAGCTCACTATGGGCTTCCTTTCCAAAAACAAGACGCCCCCAGAAGCCGTTGACCCAGCTCCCGTCGACCACATCTCCAAGGAGATGGGCGGCTCAGACGCTGTTCACGATGCCGATACGGACAGTGGCAAGATCCCCGGGGTGACGAGTAGCTACCAGGCCGGTGTGCGGCAGATCGAGGCTATCACTACGGTCTGGACGAAGCGTGATATGATTATGGCCTACGGAATGTGAGTTCTGACCTACACAGTGGCTACATGGTTACTCGTGCAGCTACTGCTGGATCGACCATCCAGGAAAACGTATTAACGCATTTTCACAGCATCTGGTTCATCTACTTCATCACCTCCACCCAAGAAGTCGTCGTCCGCTCTCTCAGCCCCTTCGTCACCAGCGAGTTCTCGGCCCACTCTCTCACGGCCGTCACGGGCATCATCTCCAGCTTGTTCGGCGGCCTGTCCAAGCTCGTCTTCGCCAAGATCATGGATACGTGGGGCCGGCCCCAGACCCTCCTCCTCACCATGGTCATCTGGATCTGCGGCTTCATCATGATGGCCGCGTGCAGGAACGTCGAGACCTACGTTGCTGCGCAGGTCTTTGCTGTCACTGGGTATGTTTACGAAGTTCTCGCAAGTTTCTCCCACATAATTTCTAACTAATTTCATCATACAGCGCCCAAGGTGTGAGCTACTGCATGACCGTCTTCATCGCCGATACTTCATCCCTGGTCAACCGCCCCCTGATGCTCACCTTCGCCACCTCTCCCTACATCGTCACCACCTGGATCGGCGGCCCCATCGCAAACAGCATCATCAAAGGCATTCGTTTCCGCTGGGGCTTCGGCATCTGGGCCATCGTGATCCCCTTCGTCGTCTCCCCGCTTGCCATTCTCTTCTTCTGGAACGGCCGCAAGGCTGAGAAGCAGGGTCTCATCGCTCCTCGCAAGCCAGATATTTCGTTCAGGTCGGCTCTCGATTGGTGCATCGAGGCAGACATGTTTGGAATCTTTATTCTAGCGGCTGGGATGACCCTCTTCCTCTTGCCCATGTCCATCTACTCTCGTCAGCCCGAAGGCTGGAAGTCGCCCATGATCATCGCTATGATCATTGTCGGTGGCCTACTCATCATTGCTTTCGTGCTTTGGGAAAAATACCTCGCTCCCGTCACATTTATCCCTTTCAAGCTCCTCGCCGACCGCACCGTCTTCTTTGGTGGCCTCATGTTCACCTTTGTCTTCTGGAACTCGGCCATCTGGGGAAGCTACTTCACCTCGATGCTGTTGGTGGTCTGGAACACTGGCGTCACTCAAGCCACCTACATCAGCAACATCTATCGTGTCGGTTCCTGCTTCTCAGCCATCATCCTCGGCTACCTGATGGCCAAGACCGGCCGGTTCAAGTGGGTCAACCTCTACTTCGCCATTCCCCTGATGCTCCTCGGCGTGGGTCTCATGATCCACTTCCGCCAGCCCGATCAGAACATTGGCTACGTCGTCATGACCCAGATCTTCGTTGCCTTTGCCGGTGGTCCCATTGTTGTTGCCGGCGAGATGGCCATGATGGCTCCCTCGGATCATCAACACATTGCTGTCCTCATTGCCATCCTTGATCTGTTTGGTAGCATTGGTACTGCTGTTGGCTCGACTGTTTCGGCCGCCATCTGGACTGGAACGTTCCGCGACCGTCTCGTTGCGCATCTTCCACCGACCGCCGATATAGACTCTATCTACGGCAGCATGTACACGCAACTGGCTTACAAGCAAGGTACCGAGATCCGACATGGCATTGCTCTCGCCTACGGTGACAGCCAGAGATACATGCTCATCACCAGCGTGTGCATTTTAGCCCTAGGTTGGTTCTGTGTCTTTCTCTGGAGAGATATCAAGGTCACCGGCATTAAGCAGGTCCGCGGTAACGTTGCCTAAATGGGGCCTTCATCTTTCACTTTTAAATCTATCATTTGTACTTGAGCATTAAGAGCTCTTAGCTCAAGACTCTTTTTATTTATTTACGTCAGATCTTGAAGAAGTTAATACCTAAGACTTCAGTAGTATAAAGTATAGAATCTAAACTAAAATGTTTCTAAAACATATAACCACATAGCTTCCATAGTGTCCTAAAGGATAAATGTTGACCTGTAGAGCTAGCGAGATAACATCATGCAGGCTGATTGCTAATGGATTAAATTCAGGTAGAATTAAGTAGTATCCTCTTCATATCCGAAACAGACCTTAGGTATTTCCTTATAAATACGTCGACTGTCTCCCGGTTTCGATTAGATAGGTTAACAAGTTCGGGGACCTTCAAGATTAATTTAATTCTCTATTTCAGGAGCATACACTTGACTCTGTTTGTATCCAAGTTCAACGTCACGGTTGGGCTTCCCCAATTATGTAACTTAAAGCACCTCGATACGTACAAGAATCAAGCTCACTCAAGTCCTAATAAATGTCGCTAGGAACACCGCCACATACCGCTTTGGAGCCTCTATCGTCTGCACACAAGATCGCCATAGACATTGGTGATGGTTGTAATATCTGCAAAGCCATCAGTCTCATGTCTCATCACTAGCAGGGCTGTAAAAACGCACCAAGGTTAAGAGTCGCGGCTTCGGAGGCACCATCGCAAGTGCAGCTGATCCACGGGCGAGTCACACCCAGAGGACCGTAGATCTCATCATCAAGACGGTACACGGTGCAGTCCTTGCATGAGTCTCCAAAAGTACCATCACCACCAGGCGCCTGTCGCACTGTTTAGCCTAAATTCGTCCGGGAGAGGGGAAACCACATACCGAGATCTTGCCGTTGACATACTTCAGGCAGTGATACAGATCCAACTCGGCTTCGACAAAGGTGCCTTTTCCATCGCCATTGTTACACTGCGCAGTGAGGATTCCCGTGGTCGAGTCGAGGGTCTCGTCATTACAGGATTGGCCCCAGTCCGCGGCGATGGCGGAGGCGGCGAAGAGGGAAACGGCAAAGAGTAGCTTCATGGTGGACGGGAATGCGATTTTAGATGGAGGGATTTGTCAAAGTTGATAAATGGGCGAAGATGACGGCGGTACTGGTTTTATCATCCAAATACCCTCAACGGCCCGAATGAATCAACAGTGCCACTCGCTTACACAGAACCCATAGAGTCCACGTGAGGAGATCATGCGCCTTACTCTGACATGGGCTTCAGCCTATTAAGAACCAAGTTGTCCTGCCATGTCTTGCCATCAAAGACTAGAAAACAGCGATGGATGCATCGCATGTGGATTCCTACCCGGGGAAAATGCAACAAAGCCTCCTAGGATCCACGCGAAGGATTGACCCGGTCAATTGCTGCTTGAATCCGCCAGTCAAGAGGCGCGAGACAGGATAGATCCCCGCAAGGAAGCATCGACATGGGAGTTTAAACGGAAACAAGGCCATGTTGAGCGCGGCGTCAAGAGCTGTGATTTGTTAATACTTTTGAGGGCTTTAACGTCTAGGACTCTACTCTAGGTAGTATTAAAGGAACCACTATGGCCGGGTGTCACGGGTATTTCCGTTTGATGGCTCAATGCAACGCACTACGTAGCAGCGGACGGTCAGTACTTTGACAGAATACCTACCGGAAGGATCATGCATGCTACCTACATTAGTCGCGATCTTTTTCGCCGGAGGACTAGCTCCCGGCCTGTGTGATCGTGCCTGGTCTACCCTACACTATTGCGTAGTCGCTCGGGCCGGCTGAACACGGATGATCTTATTTGTGATCTTATAGACTGGGTGGGTATCGGAACATGGTCGAAGGATGCAACGCATCAGAACTGGAAATATGACTTCTGCGATGTGGAATGCCCGAAATGTTGATGATGCCCAAAAGCGACCTGGCATGAGTCACCCTCAACTCCTCTTTCAAGTCAGTACAGTGGCATGCGGACGATCTTTGATAGTGCTTGACAAAAGTCCACGACTATCAAACTAGCTGGATAAATATTAGACACACTAGCCCGGCATCATTTCTGATGAGATTTGGGAGAGAACTTCCCTGGTCGCCTTAATCGCTGGAGATGAGACTAGCCTCATTTCATTCGACCTCAGATGCGACTATAAAACCTGCTGCAGATGAATCGGAGGATCATTTCCGAACTAGGCCACCCTTAGTCGATGAGCAACAAAGAGATCTGCGAGCTAGGGGCAATTCGCTATCTTGCTCTCGGTGGCTCTCGGTCAAGCTAATAATGTTCAGCGACACGAACCCTGTGGAACACATTCGCTTCATACTGGGACTGCTCAAGCGGAGCCTGTCGGGTCGCGATGCTGATCATGAAGAGCCCATCAGCCAGCCGGTATTTGAAATGGGATTCTTAGTTTATAGAGTCGGAACTTTACTTTGGGGGGCTAGGTTAAGTGCAATTTGGATTTGTTTATTTGTTAGAGTTTTGCGTCACGAGGAATGCAGCCCTTCCCGCGAGTGTGTTTGCGCCGAAATGACTTGGCCACCTTCATACGGAGACGGACAGACGAGGAACCAGATAGACAGACATGCCATAATTCAATCATTATTGCCCACGGACTTATTCCCAGTAAAAAATGCCTGCATTACTCTATCTCGATTTATCAAGGACGTGCTCTGACAAGTGTTGTCTGTGTTGCATCTACTGGGTCGCAGTCGGCCTCCGTCCGGCCGGGAGGACCCGTTGTCGGACTGATGGAGATTGCATCCCATACCACATCAGATAAGAGCAGCGATATCGATTCATATTAAAGCCGTGGCACACCCGCTCTTGCGAGCGAGGCAGAAGGGAACTCTTCTAGAATGCTTCTTTGTCAGAAAGCCAAGGTTGTCGACATGTGTCTTCCCGACGCCTCAAAGCCGCACCGCAGGCCGACGAGGCCACCCTTCCCGTCTGGTGCGTCATTTCCCTCCGGCTTCAGCCCTCGTCGCAAATTACCACATTCTCCTCGATTATTAACCAGCCCGCAGCAGGTGGCGACCAACGCATGCACGACACCAAGGGTCCAAGCCACACCCACCTCCCGGCAACTGTTCAATGACGCGGATTATCCCCGATTTCCTTGCCGTCGAGAAGACCCCTGGAACATCTCACGAGTCTTGAAAAGGGACTGCGCTTTGACGAAGCTTGTCGCCATGATACGAGCCGTGGGACATGTCCTGGTCCAGAACCGTGCCACGGAGCGTTGTGGGCGGCAAGGTTTTTGCTAGGGGCGCCCATCGTCGTGATGCCCAGCTACGCCTGAGGGCACCCAACGAGGGCTAGTCGAGCCGGGAGTCAGTGTCGGGAGTGAGTGAAGCTCAAATGAGATGACGCCCTCGCCGTCTCCCACACGAAGCAATGCCGAAATCTAACGGGAGCCAGTCCCTCGGGGAAGCCTGCATCACCACCGCGGTGACCACCGCTAATGCAGAACCCGGGCCTTCGGTGGGTGCGAGCCTGCATTACGAAGTGGGAACCGCCGATCATTTGGCGATCAGTCCGTCTGCCTGGGTCGCGGACTGACTCGCAGCAGATCGGGCATCACCACTTCTCTCGGTCCTGTAACTACTTGACTTGCGCAGCAACCAGTCGCGCCGTCCTAGCCCCGGACAATTCGACGATCGTGGGCTAGGGCCAGCTTACCAAATCCCTGCATGACCGTGCCATCCGCGAGCCCCGGATCTGGCTTGTCAACGCTTTGCTGCATCGGTGCAAGGCGTCGACGCCGCGCTCGGAACTAACCCTCACTCGACCTTGCAACGGCTACGCCTAGGCGAACTCTATCACCGCTTTGACAGTGCTGAGGGGGCCAATACGCGGGCAAGGCGAATGCATGCGAAGCAATTTGGAAAGACATTTCGACTTCCTCGGGCGTCGTCGTGGCGGCGGTCAACACGTTTCCACCCCGACGCACATGGGATCTGACAGAAGCCTCGTCAGCTGCCGCAGGGCTTATGTCGTCGTTGTTTTGTTTGCGGGGTTGAGACACAGGCAAAAGGGCAGGCAGACAGACTTCTCAGTGTCCCCCAGTCCGCAAATCCATGCCATCGCCGCCTAGTCCGTTGACTCGTCGGGACATCGCTGGTGGAAATGAACAAGTGGAGTTGCAACACGATCCAAGCGTATCCCAAGCGCGGGGATTCCCGACTATTCGGCAGGCTCTCTGGCCAAGGATGCGAGTCTTGAAGTCAGCCAAAGCGGAGCTGACTCGCCAGACACACATCGGGATACAGTTCCGGCCTGTTAGTCTGTGTGGACACCACACTACGCTGATCATCCATCCGTCTTGGCTGGTGAAGAGGCGGCAAATGGGTCTTCCGGCAGCTGGCATCATCCAGCTGGAGATCAAGAGGCTTAACTAGCTGTTTTCCTTTGGGTTCGACCTCGGAAGAGATGCCGTTCGGGCATTTGATCTTCAGGGGCCCTGTTGACACTCGATAAGCCAAGTCCGCCATTAGCTTGAGGCGAAGAATATATTCCCCTTTTCATCATTGCCATTTTGATTTAACCTCGCCCAACATTCCTTTCGATTCCTGCGAGAAAACAACCCTGCCTCAATGCTGCATTCGTCCCGGTAACCGCCTCTCAGCTCGACTCTGAGGGCCCTTCCATCTGCTCCTTTTTTCACACCACGAGCAAATCCTCTCCGCCCCTCCGCCGACCGACCACACCATGCTCACGCTTATCCCCGACACGTACGTGTACGAGGAGGTGACGAGAGTCGACATCATCATCGCTTCCATCGCATGGGGCTTCACGCTAGGCATCGGCTGGTTGACAACATGGACGGCCGTCCAGCAGACGGCGAGTGCGTACCGCCGGCGTAAATTCACCATGCTGCGCAACCCGTACATCTGGATGATTTGGGGCGAGATTTCCGTCTGTCTTGGGTTTGGAGTTATTTGTTTCATGTATCTTCTTGGCGTGATAGCACCGAGGTAAGCTTCGCCCCAAACAACGGCATCTGCAGATTGGACGGTAACTGACTTGGTATCCAGCTTTGCATTCTACTTTTGCATTCGTAAGTATCTTCGGCCTGCTTCATCAGGCATAATACCATGGATCAACTCAATAACGGCTGTTCGCCACTGTAGTCACCTTGTGGGCCCTTCAAGTACAATTTCTGTTACAAATTATCGTCAACAGATGCGCTCTCCTGATCCACGACCAAAAGTTCGTCTGGAAAGTCAAGTACGGCGTCGCAGCACTCATTACAGCCATCAACATTTCAGTCTACTGCATTTGGATCCCAGCGCGCCTGCAGATTTCGCAATCATACATTCACATCAACGAAATCTGGGACCGATGCGAAAAGGTCATTTACCTTCTCGTTGATGCTGCTCTCAACATTCTCTTTATCCGAATTGTCAAGAGGAACTTGGTCGACCTCGGCCTGGCCAAATACGACAACCTCGTCAAGTTCAACATGTTCATCATCTGCTTCTCCCTGGCCATGGATGTTCTCATTGTTGCCATGATGAGCTTGAAGAACACTTTTGTGTAAGAACACCTTTCCCCAGGCTCCAACCAGTCAACAAAAATACTAACTATAATGGAAGGTACATGCAAATACACCCTCTCGCGTACATCGTCAAGCTCAACATCGAAATGTCAATGGCAAGCCTCATCGGAAAGATTGCCCGGTCATCCGGTGGCAACAGTGGCGGATCAGACTACGTAAAGTCTCGATCCCGAGGAACCCGAGTTGGCGACACGACCTTGGCGGAAGGAAGAACCCAGGATCCGGAAACCGGTCGATCAAAGGCTTGGCCGACTGTTACTACGACGGTGGAGATGCACACCATGGACGCAAAGGCTTCCAACCCGAAAGAGCAACTTGGCTTCCACCACAACGACACTGACACGCTGCTCAACACCTCAGCCGCTTACTCGGTGCAAATCGAAGGCGCTTATTCTAAGACGGGAGAGGCTTCTACCACGAATGGAGGCGGGTCATTAAGTAGTCGGGACTCGGACGGCATAGAGCCTGTCCGTTAATGAAGACAGTCCGGTAATGAAAGTAGACGATGTATATTATAAACCGAATCAGTATTAATTATAACATGATATTTATCTTTCTCTTCAAGTGTTGTTGCAACTTGAAATATATTTAATTAACAATCTCGTGTCTCAAATACGGCGGAAAGTTCGTATAGGTGTGCCTACGTAGATCAACTAGATCAGTTAATCCCAGGCAGGTCTAGTCTAATCTTAGTAAGTCTACCCTAACGGTATCACTTCAAAGGCCCCATCACGAGATATTGGACGTTCAGAAGTGCCGAGCCGTGTAAGTATCACATGCTTGGACTGCCACTGTTAGACTGGGGCCTGTCTTACCATGCTCATATCCAGGCCACATATGAAAACTTCTCTCTCTCAAATATAGAAAGTTATGGAAGTAAAAGAGCTCCTTCCTTTCTAGCAGTCTCTTTGCTAATCACGGTACGTAACCATGGCGCATTGAACAGACTGATGTTTCCTAGAGAGAAACAACACTCAATCTCAAAATTAAAGCATGATACTCCAATCAGATTGTCCTACTAGCGAGTTTTATATAACTTTAAGGGTTCACGTATCTTGTTTGAATGTGTCCTACCCTCATCAGGTCTTTTAGTCCAGACGAGACACTTCAACTTCAAATTTGTCGGTGAATCCAGTATACCACGGAACAAGCCACATACGTATGGATCTTCATGCAGTCCGTTTCAAATGATGGTCACTGGAGGGAACTCTGATCCTGAGTCAGTGTCTGGATATTGAGGGGGTGGCGCCCTATGCGAGTGTAGCTGAGACGTTTCATGCAGATTGACTAATGTTTCTAGTCAGTGCTGAATTAGTTCAATGGCTTCTACATTTATTTTTAAGCCTACAAGAAATACCGTTCCAAACGCCTGACTCGTCTTTCTGGCTGTTAGGGGGGATCAAGGCATTTTCTCAGAGTCGTGACGAAGGGACCTACTCAAATTTCAACATTGATAGGGTCCCGATCGAGGAGGTGGCGGGGAGACGAGGGATGTCTGAAACATTAAACAAACTTCGGTCATCGCGGGACAACACAAAGCCGAGCATTACTTCATGATGCCGATTGTCTCACAAGGCTATCCAGGGTATTTAGAGTCTTAGACTAGGTAGACCAAGTGTGACATCATGGAGGAGATCTTGGTCCCTAAAGCGCGGATATGAGTGGAACTTGTCGATCATTAGCGATGTTTATTGCAATGCCGACTTCGATTTTCGCGAGTACGCGTCGCCGCCATGGATTCAAGTTGTACGTCGAGAATGAGGACCTGTTCCGGAAGGTGGTTCTTTGGCGTCGTATCCAGCTATTTCAAGTGAAGATCAGTCACCTCTCAGACAGATGGGCGGAACTGTTCCGCTGCTCGTCGCTCCTAATCGGGAATCTCGTGAGGTGATTTAGCAGTTGCCTGTTTGGTATGGAGATAGCACATGCATGAGTGTCCCATCAAGGCTTATGAACCAGTTCAGCTATCCATGTATGGCTTCATTGTTGTTCAGCTAGTTTCACCTACAGCAATCTGCCAAAAGCGTTGAAGCACATTCGCTCAAAGCCAAAACACCTTCTCCTACTAGCAAGGATCAACCCCAGCTTGATCTAGGTTTATTTGTCGATCTCCAGGGATGTTCCATTCTTCAGTTTTCAGCTCGTCTCCAGAACGGGCATCATGGTGGATTATCGCCCACATTTCTTGCCTCTCCCCACTGACAGGTGTGACGTTTGCTCAGTAACAGATTGAAGATCGTCGCGAGAGCTAGGTATATAACAATCAGCAACACCATTGAATATTTACACGAGTCAAGATTGATAGCATTCCACGCTACGACTACTACTTACCGATTATTTTCTCCATTCAAATCAAGCACTCAATCACGAAATCAGCAATCATGTTCCAGTCAGATTCTTCTCTTGCCCTCCTGTTCTCTCTTCGCGCTCTTGTAGGCGCTCAAGGCGCTTGTATCGGACCCGATGTCAACGAGGCCACCATCAACCTCATGGAGAGCTTTGAGGGCTTCAGTGCCGATGTTTGTTCGTGAACGGAGCTAGATTGGCAGCTCAAAGCTAATTTAACCAACAGACATTGACCCAACCGGCAACCCTACAGTTGGATACGGCCACCTTTGCACCGAGACAAATTGCGCCGAGGTCCCTTATTCGATTCCTCTGTCGGACGCCGATGGAGAGCAGCTTCTTCGAGACGACATCGCGGTATGATTGTATATTTCTGCATGTTCCTGATCCTGATTCCTAATTCGTGGTCTTGTTCATTCAGGTTGCTCAACAGTGCATCACCCTGGACACTACTTCCGATGTCGTACTCAATGCCAACCAGTACGGCGCCCTTGTCAGCTGGGCCTTCAATGTTGGATGCGGTGCTTCGGGATCCTCAACACTGATCCGCCGCCTCAACAACGGAGAGGATCCCAACACAGTTGCTGGCGAAGAGCTTCCCAAATGGAACAAGGGCAACGGCGAGGTTATCCCAGGCCTCACTCGGCGCCGCGCGGCAGAAGTCGATCTGTTCCAGACTGCCTCAAATGTTGCTGCCCTTCCTGCTGGTTGCTAAATATGCCCTCTGAAGAGGACCTCCTAGGTTTCAAGGATGACGTGCATCTCAAGATTTGAGATACGCGCCGTGATGGTTTTGTCAGTAGATTTAAATTACGCAGTTCCAGCCAATCTTTGAAGCAGTTCTCATTCACTAGTCATGAATTACTACCATTGAACCGAGCACATGTGTCTCGAAAACAGCAAATGGGTATTTGGGCCTGCAAGCAACATTTACCCAGATACATTGACAATACGTCATTCGATCGATGCACCATTCTAGAAACTCGCGAAGGGAAATTGTAATCAAACTTTCATAGTTCACCTATTCAGGCGCGATAAAATATTCATTTAGTAACAGGCACTAACTAGGCGAATTTATCGAGGACGTTGAGTTTGCTTAAAGCGTCCAAACACAGCTGTACTGGCCAACTACCTTGCCATGCGCAGTTATGCGTAGTCTTGCCCATCCTCATCTAATTCAGTCCAGACTTAACCTCCTATCTCATGTATCTCGTCATCGTGTCGACGAGAGGAGTCTTCCCCAAGTTCGTGAGCAATAGGTAGTGAAGTCAGAAACGGGCGAGTCTCATGTGGTATATCCGGAGGAGTGTCAGAATACTGATGATCCATCTGTCTTGTCGGCGAGCCTGAAGTGACGTTGGGCAACGGCGAGCTCACACTTGAGTGCTGCAATCGTGTTTGGTCCAGGGAGCTCCCTTCCACTTTTGCCGTTGGAGTATTCTCTTGTAGCGTGGAATTGACAGGTTGCAGTTGATGAGGCGCGTTAGGATTGAGACCTGAAGGTGTAGCTCTATTGGCTTCCCTAGAATATCGCCGCACGAAAATGATGCCCAAAACAAGGAAGGAAAGGGTAGCTAAACCACCCACTGCACCGCCAACAATAGCGCCGATGGGAATGTCTTGGTTGTTTTCCTCGGACGCAATCGAGGTCACCGATTCCTGAGACGTAGTGGGTGTTTCCAAACTGCCAGACGTAGTTGATGTCTCCGTATCGTCGTCATTACTGGACGTTGTCGGTCTCGCATCTATAGACAAGGTGAAAGATCGGGCGGGCTCGCCAATTGCATTAAAAGACACCGGAATGAAGCCTTGCGATTTGTCGCATCTGAGAAGCGACATACGACTCTCAAACACGAATGTATAACAGGCTGGTGCAGTACGATCCGTACTGTGAAGTCATATTTCAACTTGGTCAGTTATCAAGTAGCCCTCCAATAACCCAGCAAATAGACTCACCATTTCAGAATACCCGTGTCTATTTGACATTGCTCGTCGCACACATCTGAGTCTGTGGCAGCGTCCATGTCAAGACAAAGGGACTTGTGAATGGACAGAGTTGTATTTCTACACCATACACGGCCGAAGATCTCTTGTTCCCACATGCAGCTCACAAATGAAGGACAAGATACCGGGCGATCCGAGGATCCCGATTCATATCCACATAGGTGATCTGGGGAGATGGTGTACGTGGTTGCGGGGACTTCTTCCGTCGTTGTTGCTTCCTGTCGTACGGCAATGGCGGTTTTCTGGGCGACGTCAATCGTGAATGACCCTGGTTTGGGTGCCCGCATGGCGAACATGCCTTTGACGAGGGCATGCAGGGATATGACCGTAAGCCATCGGTATGGTAACATAGCATAAGTCTTTGTCTTTGAATCGGAGGAGATTTAGAAGGAATTAGACAAGCCGTGATGAGACACAATACTGAAACTATGGGACTAACGACGCCAGGGGCTGCTGAAATACTGAAGAGAAACAATCGGCACGGCCAGCCATATTAGAAATCAACGCATGCCCTACGATGCCAACAAATTACGTCTATTTCTCAATCAGTACAGTGCTTTGTTTCACTGCGCAACTGAATGGCGAAGTGCATGTTGCACGACATTGAGGGCCGAAAGGCCCAGTCAAGCTATGGTCCGATTGGTTCAGGACGCGAAATTGAACTAAAGCGGCGCTGTACGCCTGCTGCGAAACCAGCTGAAAGATGCCATTCGTGAATGTGTAGTCTGCGAAGCGTGCCACAATATTCCTGGACATAGCCCGCCACGGAACGTCGAGTCTACTTCAAATATGTTGCATGCGCGGAGAGATGAAGACGTTTCTTGGCAGAGGCTGAGCCTGCGAACATACTCGTACACAATGCACGAAGAACGAGTGCTAATCCAGTGCAGACGAAGGGATTTGATGTGTCACGTCCTGACTTGTTGCCGTTCCCATGTAACATAGATTGCAGGGACGACGCTTTTGGTAGACGGGGACGTGACGACATTTTCAGCCTGCTCCGCCTTTCAGAGTTAGAAACCAATACTAGTTACTTTAGTATTAGCTAGTATGAATCCTAAGGTTTGCCAACCCTGCAATTTAGGGGTCACGAGCTGCGATGCCAAGAGTTGGTTGCACCAGTCACAGCCGGCGTGGATCAAAAGTCTATCTTTCGAAGGGTGATCCTGTGAATAGTGTCTACCTTGAGCGAGGCGGTGAGCTACCCCAGGTTTTCCTCTAGGGAGGACGGACATGTAGGCGAACAACCCAGGTCAGCATCTGCGTTTCCCCATATGGACAAGTCCAGCTTTCCCCCTTGACGCAAGCAGCGGCTAGGTAGCATCTTCCGTGTATCTTGGGTGGCTCAAATCAATGGGATAGTTCAAGTGAAGTTTAGACAAAGTGAAACATTAATTATCGTCGTTTCTCTAGCTATTCTCGCTCAAGTCATAATTCTAGATCGGGTATCGTTTTATCGCAACTCTCCCTCGTCTTTCTAATCCGCCGTTCTCGTCTAATCATCGCACGCCTGCTTGCACTAATCGATATTCGGCTTTGGGACTGTGGAGGAATTTGGGCACCGAGTCCTGGTATTCGTTAGTAAGAGTCGTATTAGGCCATCGATGGGTCGACTTACACTAGCCATCAGCTTGAAGATGGAGTTTTGGGCACCCTCGAAGAGGGAAGTGACTTCCTGGAGAATGTTTGTGCCCGAGACGTCCTGGGCTCGGGCCTTGGTCATCCGGTCTGCCAGGCTGGCGCGGAGTTGGTGGTTGATGTTGAGTTCTCGGGGAGATCCAGGAGCAAGGAAAGTGTTGAAGATGACATATGACTGGCCCAACAGCTCGTTGGCTTCCTCCACCGACGCGACGTCCGTCTTCTTGTACGCAAGGATGGCCGCCTTGCATTGCTTAATAAATTCGTCGACTTCCTGGTAGAACGATAGGTTCTCTTCGCAGTGCGTCTCTCGCAGGTTCTCTCGGAATAGGAGGCGTAGCGTGGGGTCCGTCAAGATTTTGTCGAGCCTCTGACTGTTCGAGTCGTTTGTGCCGTGGGTCTTTCCTCCTTGCGAAGAGCATCGGCTCGAGCTGCTGCTGTCGACGACATCCTGGCCTCGTTGGGAGAGCTGGTACACGGCGTTGTGGGTTGGTTGGAAGAGGTTACATCTGGGGAACTGTGAAGAGTAGACCCGGTCCTGGACAACGGCTTCGATAAGGTCTTGCTCGACGAAAAGAGTGGCGACGTCGACGGCTTCTCGGATATCCATCGTCGTCGTGTAGTCCATCAGCCAGTCAGAGATGGCCTGGCCCGTGTAGGTGTCGTGGTATATTCGGCCGTTGATCTTGCGCTCGGCAGTGATCACTACGCCCGAGACGCTCTTGTAGTCCCGTGATGAGTTCGAGTCGGTGGACGAAGTCGATGCTTTCTTGGTCCGTCCATCACCTCCAATGAATCTGCCGAAAATAACCTCAACGGTCCCTCGGTCAAGGCAGAGCTTGTCCGTCGTTTGGTCCCTCTCCAAACGATTCAATTGCGTCGAGACGAGGTTGACCAGTTCGGGCAACTGGTCGTGATCGATGCCGTTCTTTGCGCAGAACCAGTCCAGGATGGTGAGCCCCTTGGAGGTGAGTTTCCATACCATTCCCTTCAGAGGGAAGACCTGCTCGCGCTTGCCGTCGGCCGACTCGATAAAATGGGCGTCGATGAACTTCTGGCACAAGGATCGGGCCATGTCTTTGTTCATGGCGAAGGTGGTCGTCGAGGTGGAAATGATGGTGCAGGTGGGGTCGTTGGGATCCGGCATCCGATTTGACTGCAGCAGCTTGAGGTTGCCGAGGTTGTGAATGGCATCTTCGGAGATGAAGGTGTAGTCCACCTTTGTGAATCGCACGCGATGGGGCTCGAGAGGTAGCAGGCTGACGACGAGCGTGGAGAAGAGGTCCTTCAAGTCCTGATGGGTTGTCGGATTAGCGAACGCTCGACAAGCGACGTCTGCACTCGCAGAGACGGCAGTCAGGGTGCAGATCTAGAAGGGTTAATGCGTACTTTTGACAGCTGTCTGTCGTCGTCCGTCTTGCGTAGTAACCGCGTGGACGATTGGTTGATCTTGCTTTTATGCATCGTTGTTGTCGGTAGTGTTGAAAGAAGGAATCGGTCTCGGCAAATCGGCGTTGTCCACCACTAGCTTCGGTCAAGATCGAAAGAAGAGAGCAAGGTAAAGGAGATCAAAGTAGAAGAGAGCAAAGTAAAAAAAAAAAGCGAGAGAAGAAAGTGAGTGAGCTGCTTCGTCTCTTGTGGTGATGCCGAGTCAATTAGGGGATGTATTATTTATGACTTGAACCACAGGCGTTCGTCCGGCGGTAGAAGGTCACGATAGGTCCAGGGATGGGGCACCGACAAACCACCAACCCTAAGTATTTAAGCCTCCAAGACACACGTCCAAGGATGTTACGAGGGACGCTGGAAATGACCCAGGGCAGGGCAGAGAGCTAGTGCATGGCCGGGTGGGGGGCCACATGGGAAATGTGACGCTATCAACAAAGCCATGACTTGAGAGTCGAAGCAGATTAGAAGGAACAGGCCCATCATGACGAAGGCAAGGAGCAGAGGGCCGCGATCCCTGCCGGCACAAGGGACTGCCGGCGCCAGAAACATCCGCTAGTCCGACGAGGTGTATTTACGATTCAGTGCCGCGTTTCCCCTCGCGAGAGAGTCGAATGTTTGGATGTGGTGTGTCAAAATGGCTGTATATACGGCCCAAGCCGTGTTCCTTTTTCCAGTGGCCTTCTTCTTGAATGCGTCTACGGCGTGCAATGGCGGCGCAGAATGGCAGTCAACACCGCCAAGAGTGCCACTTCACACGAATTCGTCGAGTCGCTATCACCAAATCGGTTCCGCGCTTCGACCCTCACCACTGCGGCTCCGCTCTCCCTCTCTCTCTCTCTCCATGCCCGTCTCGCCCGCACGTGTAGTCAGCGCTAATTGCAAAACCCAGGGCGCCAACCCCCGCCCGGCCTAAACGATGGGTTGTGTCTAGCTATATACCAAGGGCCTCTTTTTTAGCCTGAAGATGGCCACATCCGGTGACTTGCGTTTGCCTTGCTGGGGAGCTTCAAAACCCACGTGCGTGTGCCGGGCAGCTTCCGGCGCCAAGCGTGGCTCCATCACGCCGATCCCTTTCTAGCCCCGTTCCAAAACAAGCCGTCGTGTGCCGATGCCGCCCTTGGAGAGAGCTACCTGGAGCCGTCCCTGCGGTCAGTCCACTGGCAAGGCCTTAGCATGATGTAGCCTGTTTGACCAAGGGCCATAGAACTGATGCTATGCCAGGCGCAATTCAGGGGTTGCGCCGAGTTCCGCGGCCACCCGTCACGCGATCTCCACGGCCATTTCCCTAGCGAGCAGAAAGGGGGGGTGGTTTTCACGGGCTAGACCAGATTGCCACGTGCAACGGCCGCCTATCCGTTACCTAGCCATGTGGCGGCGTTGCGTTGCTGAAGAGATGCTGAGGAGCTGAGTCCTGAGGACGGTGGACTGCATCGCCGGTTGGTTCAGCGCGTCTTGGGGTTGGGCTTGCGCTACCAGGTGTTGGTCACACAACGGTGTCGACTCATTTCGTTGGTCATTTCGAATAGAATGCGTCCCTCTCCAGGGCCGGTGGCGGTGAGGCTCAAGTGAAGGCGTCCCCAGATGGATCCTCGGCCGCATTTGCGTGGCTTGTTTGTCGATGGCAAAAGCAATAAGACGTGATGTTGTGCAGGACCGCTTGCTTGCTTACGGAGACCAGCCATGGGTTTGATCTGATCAGACTGATCGTCGATTTGTATCGTGCGTGGCATGGTCAGTCCACCGCCCAAGATCGACAAGGCCATGTGCAGGCCATGTGCTCGAATAAGGGGACTTCAGCATGGGTACGGGTACTACGTCGACTAGATCCTTCGACACTAAAGACAGTAAAACACATGGCAAACGGCCACCGTTACCACCTACGATTCTCGTGAGGGGTGCTCCGCACACTATCCAAGGCCTTGCCAAATTAATTAGACTACCATTCTGTTCCCCTGTCCGGGATCTTTTGCTTCTGTTGGTTCCGACTCCTTCGACGATTCTACAGAATACGGCCTGCCCAAAACATCCCAGCGCGTCGATCACTAGTGCGGTGCGTGCGGAGCCGCTGGGCTACAATCCTTGTCACCGCGTGGCCAAATCATCTTTGTGTGCGGGATGATCGTTCTCAAGGGTGCCAGTTATCTAGCAACCCTCATGGACCATTACGAGATCATCTCGGACCGTTCCGCCAAAAGCAACCAGTGGCTTGTTCGCAATTGTATTTCTCCGCCTTGATGCAAGGCGATGCAGTTGGATCTGTGCAATGCCATGTGCAACACTTCGGTGTGCTTCGGTCAATTCGGAGGACGCGGGAATCTCGGGATCTAGGTAGCGCTTACAAGTTACAGCGATCGTGCGCTTCTTCAGAGAAGTTCAATGTGCACGCGGCACGATAATAGCACAAGAGCTTGACCGGTCTGCGATCCACATGACCTGTTTGTCGTTTTCTCCAAACACTACAGTAAAAGACGCACTCAGTGCGGACTGAGTCAGGGATACCTAACTTAGTGGTTCACTACCCTAGAGAGCTGAAATGAGGATGGAGCTTGGAGATGACTTAAGGCTACAAATGAGGGGAAATCTACATTGAGAACTATTCAGGCTGTGCATTATCAGACTAGCTCGGGCAGCACGCCTTTATGGGGGAAAGTTGAAGCACAGATGACTTACCACTCGCGGCTGGCTCGTTTGATTGCTTGCTAAAGCTTGCAATGCCATATTATGCAACGCGAATCACTCGGGTTTATTTTTAAAAGTACGACCCAGTGATTAGGGCTGAGATAAGTAATACAATAAAAAGGACCGGAAAGCACCTACTTTGTTCATAAGATGGAAAGCATACAACCATTTTCCCAACTTTTCGCATCGAGCGTGAATACATCACACACAAATACAAGAGGAAATTGGAGGAATTGGTTGATCCCTGTGCTTTTGACTTGATAATATTGGTTTATTTGGCTATTCAGCACCAGTTGGTTGGGAGCATGGGGATGGTGGCGGCCAGCATTGGCAATATCACACCACCGGCACAATATACTGCATCCTAGGTTGGGCCAACCTGCGTAGAAGTTTTGCATAACACGACAATGAACATGTAACAACAGCCTGCTAGGATTTAAAACATCATATTGCGGAACCGAGCGTTGATCAGTTGACAAGGCAGCCGGGGGAAGTATATTGTGGCTTTAGTGACGATGTGACCTCGTGGGTGGGGGTTGTTTGTTGAACGTGGCGGAAAGGAAACTACCATTGGCTGGCGCCGACTGCATGGGACCGTAAACATGTCGTTATATTGGTTAATCTATGATTTGTAAAGTGTGAAATCTATTGATGAGCGTTCAGGAGGTGCTCGTGTCCAAGGACTGCCTGATCTCCTGTAGCCTCTTGCGCTGCTTCCCTTGCTCATCAAAGTTGTCTTCGCTCAGCCAACTCTCAAGTCCCTGTCTAACCACTGGCCACTCTTCATCAGTGATACTAAACCAAGCCGTGTCCCTGCGCCTTCCCTTGATGATCATGTGCTTCCTGGTGTGAAGTTAGCGGGGTGGAGGTCAAACACGACGCAGCCTCGAGTGGATACCTGAAGATGCCTTCGTACACAAAGCCCAGCCTCTCGGCGGCTGCGAGGCTGGGCTTGTTCAGGTGGTTTGCTTTCCACTCGACTCGGAGGTAGTCCAGATCCTCAAAGGCGTGCTTGATGAGGAGGTAAAAAGCCTCACTCGCGCCGCGGGTCTGCTTCAGCACCTCGCCGAGAATAATGCAGCCTAGCTCGATCCTTCGATGGTCCGGGACGATGGAAAGATAAGCCATCATCCCGACTGGCTCGGAGGTCGGGTCGGACTCGGGGCCGGAGAGCACGGTGAAGTAGAATGGGTCTGCGGAGTTGGTCCAGGCGTCGATGGTATCTTGCCACTCCTTCGGGTCGAGAAATGGCCCGCCGAACATGTACGTCCACCGATGGCCGTTTTCTTCACCGCCCAGATGCTTGTACAGCGCCGGGGCGTGAGCTGGCTGCAAGGGGACGAGGGAGATGTATCGGCCATGGAGCGAGATTCGCGACGGCCGGGGAGCCGACTTCGGCGGGACGAGAGGGCCAACAGGCAGATCCATGTCTGGCTACGAAGCGGTGGATGCTTTGGGATGTCACTGGATTAGGTTTTCAGGAGTTCAAACCAGCCCCCGAAGTTAAAATGTCGAGAGATTTTATGGTGTTGTAAGTGTACCTGGAGGGCGTGAGTCAGATACATCTCGGCGTCGGCCGTTTGAGCCGTGAAGTGGAGTCACAGCGTGTTCCTCCTCGGAGCAACGAGTCAGCCGGCCCGGACGTCCGGCCATGACGGCGACCGCGCAAGCCGCACAAGACATGAGGTTTTGTCAAAGAAGACATGAGTATTAAAGAAGACATAAGTATATGGACAATTGTGAGACCTCCTTTGAATATGTAAGGATCACAATGCGTGGGTGTTCTCTCTGTCTAAGGTCGCAGAATAGACGTTTCTCATCACGTCGCATTATTACCTGCCATACCTTGAACTAATCTATCAAGCGTCGTTATCAATTTAAGTACTCAAAGGAAGAGTAGAAGAATCTTGGAAGTATTTGCAAGCTGCAATGGACAGGCCTTGATGCAAACTGCTGTACGAATGAACTTCAGTCTAGCCCCTATTTATAGGCGATAGAGAGGAATTTCCAGTGAATCTCATCAATCAGATAAACCGCCGAGAAGATAACGGTAGCTTACTTCTTTTCTTTTTCCGAAACTTGTGTCGCGGCTGGGTTCCGGGACATGAAGGTAAAGGATGACCTGTGGCTGCCCTAGTGCTCTAGCGGCTGAAGCCGTCTGCTTACCTTCACGTACTCGTCCCAGGCGCAATGACGAATGACGGCAATGCAACATCTTATGTTTCAGAAAGGGCACGTGACCTCTTTGAGCCTCTCAAGCTTTTGCCGAGGCAGATTCCATCCGGCTAGGCTGCAGCGGCGACGTGATGTTGAGTGATCACCACTGAAGCCGAACGCGGATATCGCAGAAGCTGCCATTCTCTGTGATGCCCATCGACACAACCGGGTCTTTACAAGTGATATAAACGATGCCACTTCAATCCAGCCGATACTCCTAAGAAAGCACTGTCGCTGATGCCTCCTGGCTCAAGTTCCAGCTCAAGCTCGAGCTCTTCCCGCGACACCGCCGTCGTGCAGCTCGCGCCGAAGCCTGCTACCCGCAGACTGCATTACAAGTCTCGCCTTGGCTGCTTCAGCTGCAAGAAACGGCGCGTGAAGTGCGATGAGAACCATCCCACGTGTGCGCCATGTTCGCGACTCGGCTTGGCGTGTCAGTATCCACCACGCGCGTCGCAGGCCACCACACAGGCACCAAGCCCCGTCTCGTCGAGTATTGCTCTGGAAGACTTGAGGTTCCATTACCAGTTTCTTACGGTTGCATATCCGAGTCTGCCATTGCGGGGAGATCAAGTTTGGTCGCAATGTGCGGCCATGACGCATTGTGTAAGTAGCTTGCCCATCCTGGACTGCATCGGGAAGAAATCCAGTCTAATCACTTACGTTGACGCCGGTAGTACGACTATTTAGCACACGCAGCACTGGGACTTGGCGCTTCGCACCTGTCACAGAATGGGAGCGGGAATACACCGCTCAAGCTCTCCAATACCGGGTGACAGCTATTCGACTCATCAACCAGCAGTTGGCTGAGCCTTGCAACAAGACAGTAGAAGAAGCAGACGCCCTATTCGCTGCCTTGATTTGTATCATTGCTCAGTCATCTCTCATGCCAGATGGGATGACTGAGTACCTTGTGATGACAAGGGGGGCCAACCTCGTAGCAGCATCAGTCATGCCTGAGTACTGTCAGTCCATCTTCAAGGCCTTTTCTGCACAAGGGCACATTGAGAGCATCCGGGAGATTATTCACGACCAGCCGAGGGATTTGGAACTTCTGGAAGGTTTTCACACTTCAGTCATGATGCTGGACCCTCTCTGCCAAAACGCTCATGAACGAGCTTACTTCGCGGCCCTTGTCAAGACCATCTCGTTGGCACCCACTTCGTCCTTTGCAGGTGAGTCACGCCCCCACCACCGGGATCCATTTTTGCCCACTAACGTAACATATTTCGTAGCTTGGACGGAGTTTGTTGGTCTATTCATGATGCCCAGCTTCATGAGCAACCAAGATTTCCAATCGTTCATTGACCAAGATAACCACGTGGGCCAGTTACTTACCATCCACATGTTTTTGCTTGATTACATCCTCGGGAGATCATTCATGGCGCTTTCCGACGAGCCCAAGTGTCCAGGTCGCAAGAACATGGTCATTTTGTGGACTGAAAACATCGTAAACAACCTCCCGCAAGAATACCAGCACTGCTGTGAGTGGTTGAAGGAGTTCTGTCTCAGTCTTGCGGAACAAGACGCTAGGTATTTGCTAAGTCCATGATTAAATACCCAAAGAGGTCATGCCGATAAACGGATCGAGATCGAGGCCTCACATAGTTAAATGAATGAATGAGCTGCATTTTGGAGAGACAAGGGAGTGATCCCCATGTGGCCTCCTGATAGGGGACCAACTGTGAATCGGGCTTAGCGCACGAGTAAACACTCAAATAGAGTTTCAAGCTTTGGTACTAACGAGATCCCGAAATTGTGCATAATTATTTACCGTACCACGTCTCGTCTAATGTGGTTTGACGAGATGCAACCCGATCCGAAACAACATGATCCTGGAAATCTCTGCACTGCACTCACTCAGTGCAACATGACCTTATTACAGTACTGGACTGTACAATGTCTCTCATGTCGAGACCGCGTTTCTCTTAACTTCGCGAGTCGATCTATCGATCGTAAAGCCACACCGAAATGTCAGATGCTTTAGTCTTTGCATGGCCCACCGCTTCCAATGATCCCAAGACCCCGGAATGAACCTCTCTGGCCGAGCACGCCTTGACTATTGCATCTGATAGGGCAATCCCGGGCCGGTCCTGCACGACCCGGCCAGCTTCCGGCGTTCTGGAAGCTCCTCGTGGGAGCGGAGTCAAACCCGATTTATCGGATCCGCCGCGCGGATCCGCAGGCTTCGTATGAATTGTATTCGTAGTCACCTCCCGTGCCAGAAACAGTGCGTCGTGCGCCCTGCGGAAATCGGCGGCTCAGGGGATAGGCCAGCTTCGGGGTTCATGATGGAACGGGCAGCAGAAGACTCCGTTTGGATCCCTCTCGACATCTTGCATCAGAGGAGCTAGATATGATGCAATTGCCTTCTTGTGAGCGTCGTGTATGTCGCATGTTTGACAAGCCTGAGAATGGCCAATCGAACGACCTAGAGCGTGAGTCCTTGGCACGAGCTATTGGTAAATTTTCTAGGATCTCGAACGAGTTGCGATGGGTCTCTACATAAGAAGGTTCGACTGCCTTATACGAAAGGTCATAGATAGTTCATAATACACCAACTGACAAGAACTGGACAAGAGTCATATTCAAGATGGTTTCTAAATCTCGAGGGAGCTGGCTTACATGGTTTGCGGACTCGGACAGCCCAAGAGAGCGTAAGCTCATCACGAAGCTCGATCTGCTCATTGTGCCCTACGCGGTCTTGGCCTACTGGGTCAAGTACATGGACCAGGCCAATCTCAGTGAGCTCAACTAACCACAAATACCGGGTGAATTTGCAGCTAACACGTAAGTAGACAACGCATATGTCGCAGGTCTCAAAGAGGACCTCGGCTTCGAGGGCAATGAGCTCGTCAAGCTTCAGGTCTTTTACACGGTCGGCGCCGTAACCGGGCAGATCCCGTTGATGTTTCTACTCACTTATATTCCGCTGCACATTCTTATTCCTGCCCTCGACATCCTCTGGGGTATTTTCACTCTCCTGCAGTACCGTGTGACTGGGTTCGCAGAGCTTGCAACTTATCGCTTCTTGGTTGGCTGGTTTGAGGTTTGTTACACGTCTCGTGAGCTCTGAGTGCATGCTGCTAAGACTTGTTCATCATAGGCGGCTTTCTTCCCTGCAGTCAATTATGTTCTTGGTACGCATTTTGCTGAAAGTAGCAAGGAGGTCTACTAACTTAAAGCAGGAGCTTGGTATCGTGGCGACGAACTCGCCCGGCGTGGAGGCATCTTCTACATCGGACTCTACCTCGGTACCCTCACGGCCGGCCTCATCCAAGCCGGCGCTTCAGCCCGCCTCGACGGTGTCCACGGCCTCGAAGGCTGGCGCTGGATGTACATCATCTGCGCCATCATCACAATCCCGATCGGCATCGTCGGATACTTCGTCCTTCCCGGCACGCCCGAGCAGCCGAACCGCATGTGTCTCACGCAGGAGGACATCGACCTCAGCACCGAGAGACTGAGCCGCGCGGGCCACCAGTCCCAGGGAAAGCTGAACCTGGGCACGCTGAAGCGGATTGTCGCGAAGCCGCAGTTCTGGACCGTGATTTTCCTCGACGTCTTATTCTGGAACTCGCAGCTGCACACCAGCTCGGGAAGCTTCTTGTTGTGGATCAAGTCGCTGGAACGATATTCGCAGGCTCGCATTAACGAGCTCGGCACGATTGCTCCAGCGCTGGGAATCCTTTACGTTCTCATTGTTTCTTTTGCTTCTGATTTGGTCATGGGGCCTGCGTGGGCCATCACCCTGGCATACACGTGGAACATCATTGGCCTCATCATTCTTATTGTTTGGAATGTGCCCGAATCGGCAAAGTGGTTCGCCTTCATGACCATTTACTCAGCCAACGCCATGGCGCCGGCTCTTCACGGCTGGGTCAATACCCAGCTCCGGACTTCGCCAGCTGAGCGGTCTTTCACGCTCGTTTTGATCAACGCCATTGCTCAATCTTCCACCGCTTGGACGCCTTTGCTCGTGTATCAGACTGTCGACGCCCCTCGCTTTGTCAAGGGTTTCTCGTTCTCGCTCGGATGCGCCATCACGCTAGTTGTTTCGACACACATCTTGAACTTGTATCTGAAGCGAAAGGAGTAAGTAACATGCGAATACGCTTAATCAATTCGTACTAACTGTTTTCAGTCCGCAGGTTCACGACCCTGTTGGGTTGGTCACTGCTGATGAAGCTACGATATCCACCGACTCGAAGACAGCGAGTGCGAGGGAAACCGAGCGGGATGGGCTGAGTGTCTGAGCTAGGCGTTTTAAAAACAACTGAGGTGGAAATTCCGAGAAGAGTATATTTCGAGCAGGGCGTCTCAAGGTCTGGTGGGAACGTAAGTACGGTCAATAGAAGTAGGAGGTCTGTATATAACTTACGTTTGCTTCCTACCAAGGCAAATTGCGTGTCTCCCTCCACCACGGGATGATATCAGACTGATAATGCAGAAAATGCAGTGTAGATGATGTTACAGGTGTAGATGATGTTACAGGAGATATCTACGCTAAAACACAAGAGGAAGTAGCTTACCTCGCTGAAGACTAAGGGAATTAGGATATCACTAAAGCCTTCTATGATTTAATGCACTGGACCTCTGTTCGGCAGTGCTTTCAAGACTATATAGCTTCCAGCAAGTCGGAAAAGCAGCGACCAGACAAAACAGACATAGAATACGTAGGGAAGAGGGATCTGTCCCAAGTGCTATCTCTTATCTTCCTTTGCGCTGTCGCGGTGGAACCGGATCTAGCAGCCCAAGAGATAGCCAAGTTCTTCTCTGAAGCTTCGCAAACCAAATCCCTCTTCTGGGCGTTCTTGCAGGGAACTTTCTTTGTAGATCATGCTAACGTCGGTGTCCTCTACAGATGATCTTTACACTTTGTATGGATCAGGGTGTCAGGTTTCTCGAGGAAGGGTTTCACCTTGGATTGCGAGCTCGTGTCTAATATCTAGGACGACATCATAGACCAGGTCAAATTATGCGACGTGTTTGTGCTGCAGGGCGTACCTTTCCGTAGGGCGTGCCCACGCTACTTGGCATTAACAAGATCCTTGCAGTCCTAATGTCAAGTACAAGGCGTCATTGATATGGGGAAACGATAGAAAAGAATTGAAAAGAATGCAATGATGTTTTGAAGAGGAGCAGTGTCGATCCTACCCAGCCACGACGTTCTATCTCGTGGTAAAGCCCCCCCGACGGGACTTGGACTACTTCAAGGGTAAGAATCAAGAAACATGGCTATCCCAAAGTTGTTTGTGTACGCTAAACCTATCCCTATTAATCTTTTCCATCTTACTCATAATATTCTAGCATTGGTGCCACCGGCTATATCGGGGGAGACTTCCTTTACGCACTCCACCAGGCCCATCCGTCCTGGGCCATCTCTGCCCTCGTTTGGAGCGAGTCGAGCGCTTCCATTCTCAAGAGAAATTTCCCGCCAATCCCCACGGTCTACGGTGGCTTGGACTCTGTAATATTGCTACGGGATGAAGCTCGAAATGCAGACATAGTCCTTCGTACGATGGTCAATTTATGTCATTGAACGTGGTCTAACGTGTTCTATCCAAGAGTCATCATAATAACAGTCAATCACAGCATTGAATCGGTACTTGAAACAAACCATCGCAGCACAACATGCAAGAAAGACATCATAGCCAACCGAGCCAGCTGAAGACCGCTGAGACAGATGTCCAATATTTGTGTCTCGACTAGAAAGTCCGTCGGTTTAGCTTATAGCATCTGGGTATGACGATCGCGGGGGTTCAGGGAGAGTTACGTCACACCCAACGCAATGGTAGACTCAAATGCACCGTGACAGAATGATCCTGAAGTTTATGTATGAACTATGTGGACTGGATGTGTAGTACATGGCCTCTCTGAGATAAGGCACAGCCCCTTCGGTGGGTGTCAAACCAAGCACTGCCTCTCGAAGTTGTGTCAGAACTTCAATTGAATTGAGGTTCTGCTAGCTTCACCTGTCTCGGGTGGAGGGGCGTGTCGTGAGACTAAATGCCACAGACTAGAGTACCGAGGACTCGTACTCGGGAACAGTCGCGGTCTGGACCTCGAAAGCCAACACTCACCACCCTGGTATTGTTAGATCCTAGGTATCACGATGAGCCGAGACTCGAGCCACGGTGAGTCGAGACTCCAACCATGGTTGTGGCTTTTTAGATGGGCGTAACTCTAACAGTGAAGAATACTATCAACTCAGAAGTCTCATGGTGATGCCAAGAGAATCTCTAGTTACCGAGATATTGTTAATGGCTTTGTCTAAGACAGTAGCCAGATATGCATAGGGAGCTCTGTAGACTTGGTCCTCATATGGCTACGACTGAAACCAAGAAATAGGTTTAAAAGCAGGAGATTTCTCTCAACCTTTAGCTGCCTCTGCATTCACTTCATCAAATCATCTCAGCTTAAGAAGCATTTTCTCTTATTTTGCCCCAAGCAGACACCTCCCGCAAGAACACCATCTTACATTACCAACTACAAAATGCTTGTCAAGAACCTTCTGATCACTCCTCTCTTCGCTGCCGGCCTGGCTTCAGCCTCCATTGCACCCAAGCTCATCACTTTTGAGTTACTTGCGCTTGCCCCCGGCACCGACATCCACTTCTCTGGTTTCCAGGCCGCCACGAGCAACATCGTGATCAACCTGGCCGAGCAAAACGCCGTCTGCAGGACCGAGTCGGACAACTTGGCCACCTTCAGCCTGGTCGGCGGGAACCTGTTCCTCTACCAGCAGCCGAAGCTGCTCCAGCAACTGTACGTCGACCGCTCGGCTGCGGGCCAGGGCAAGCTTGGCTACACGACCAGCCCTACGCCGAGCCCGGCCCGGTCGGAGCGGACTGGCTGGAGAGTCGAGCTTAACGGAAACCTCACTTTCAGAGGAGACGGGTTTATAGCCTGTCCTGCTGGTACTGCAGATGGACCTTGGACTGTCTGGGTGGACGTTGGTACAAGCCAGCCGGGCGGTGGAGTAGGATGTGTGCCATTGACCGCTCGCACCATCACTACTCTCAGTCCCAGCAGCTGCCAGTACACTGAGTAGGCAAGGGAAGGTTCTGGGGTTACTCATTGTACAGTTCGCAGTTGCGAACAATGGTCGGGGGAGCTTTCTGGGGGTCTTCCGTCAAGAACAAGAAAATGGAGGGAAGAAGGGGGCATTTTTGGAAGCCATTTCGTCCTTCGTTAGATAGGTCAGTCTCTACCGCGCACCTGATTACAGATGCGAAAAAATGAGAAAAAGAATGGTTCTTCGTCTCTATCTACTCTGAATTGAGGCTAAGTTATTACCAATATCATAAATCGTCGTTTCGACGCCACACCACCTCGCTAGAATCGTCTAGTCGCCACTTCCCACTTCCGCCCTTTAGGTATATTGTGGATCTCTCACTAAACGACTCTTTCATAAGTATGTAGTCATTTTCACGATAAAAGTGACTTGATGTTACTAGTACAGAGTCGTAAACACGGAGCATGTCGTATCGCTCCATACGATCAGAGTCCCAGAGCACATAAGCTCATTCCCGGAGTCCCATGGAATGGGAATCAAGGGCCCATGCATCACTGGTATTGTCGATATGGGTATTCTCCCACGCGAGATAGGGCCTTTTGTCAAAGTCTTGTTCACCGTATTCATGAAGGCGCATGTTAAGCTCTTCCTCGGTGGTGGCCCTTTCCATCCTCCCATCGTCAATCCATGAGCCTTGGTCGTACTACCTTTGGACTGTCTTGAAATACTGAATGCGGTTCTCCGAAATTGGGCGTACTGCATGTAGATGACTGCTTTTGTCGTCGTAAGACTCTTGTTGTACAATTTGATAGATGAAGCTTAGCCCATGTGCTAAGTAAAGGTCTCCTAATTAGCAGATTGATAGAAGCCAAGACGAAGAATGATGCGTACCCAGAGTTGTTTCCGTGGGTTGTCGGCGCCAAGGCTGAGATAGTCCAGATTGCAATGTCCAAAAAAGATGTCCTGAGAGAGAACATCAAACGTCGCTGCAAGCTGAGGTTAGCTACGCTGGGCACCTTGGATACCAGCTATGCCTGCTTACCTTTAGAAAATTTCTTCTCGAGAAAATCATGTGCGCAGGCGACTTGCTCATCCTCCCAAGAAGGGGGCCTTGAGAGGAAGAACGTCATATCCAATTCCTCAGGATAGTCTTCCCTGGGGCAGAGAAGTTGACAGAAAATATCAAACTTGTAAAACGCACGACAAAAACGAGAATACTCGGCAGTGGAGAGCGAGAAATCGCAAGCCAACTTCTCATCCTGTTGGGAAAGAAGTGTCCAAGCATCCTCGGTAAACTCAACTACAAAGTAGTGAATGGTCTCATGTGCGGATTCTATCTGCCGCATGAAAGGGAGAGGACGCGATGGAAGTTTTTACGTCTTTAGCACGCGATCCTTGAAGATAGTTGCGCACGGAGCCAGCCACGCGTACATCAGGTAGACGGGTGGCTTCAGCAAGGGCAACAGAATACGGCAGAAGCACACGTGGAATTTGTCGACTGATGATCTTAGTCGCAAGACTAAGGCACGCAAAAATGAAGAAAGAATGTGGTGACAGGTAAGAATAGCTGGACTGAGGGAGCGGACAGCGTCGAGCTTTACTAGAGCATTGGCTACAACCTCACAGGGTAGACCGGGAAGATGGCCATAGTGTTATGTGGCACGAATTGCTTATACAAATGTCGTAAGTATACTTACGGAGTGAATTTTTTTGGGGGGAGGACTCGAATTTTGCAAGGCTCGAATCAGTTGAATCATGATTAAGAAACTGACTGATAGGATCTATTGAGCGAATTGTAGAATGTGGCACAGGAGGGAGTAGGGTGTGCTAAAGCAAATGCTCAAACATTGAAACAATAAAAACTTGGCCTCAGCTAACAACCATAGATCAAGACTAAACCAAAGCAGAAGGCAGAAAGCCCAGACAGAGACCGGAAGCATCATTCCCCCATCAAACAAACAGTTACATTACCACGGGAAACCTGCGAGGCAAGCCTCGAATATTCCTTTTCCAGTTACTTACGCTAGCCGTACCAAGGGTAGTGCTGATCATTAGAAGGGCCACGCTGAAATTGTTGTTCTGGCCCATAGCCGGAGTAACCGTACTGGGTTACATTACGATTCCGTGAAGCCGGCCCAGAAGAGTGACCACTAGCCGCAGTAGATCTGCTTGTAGTAGCCCTGGATTCACGTGCTTCTTCTCTAACCCGTCGCATCTGAAAGTCTGCCATCTCCTCCATTCTTCGTCTCAACGTCCGACGACTCACTGGGGTTCCAGTTGAGGACGGTCGAATGGGAAGAGTAAAATCTAGACGGCATCGTTAGAGAGTTGGTCGAATATGTTAGGTGGGTAACTTACCACCGTCCGCAAAATCTTGAACGAAAGTGGAGGAAATAGACATGCCATCTGATGTGGCTGTAAGGTCCGGGAAGATGTAGATATCCCCAGCTGTCATGGTGGTAGTAGGCTGTCGGCGCTCCGTGTAAAACTCGACAATGCCTCCGAGAGCCCTAGCCTCCCACCAATGCCCAGCCTCCCCCTGAAATCGCTCATTTGGCACTCCTGGAACGGAAGCCGTCGGCGGAGTCAGAGGCAGAGCGGTCCCGGTCAGATAGCCAGTTAGAAGATGGCCTAACTCGTGAGCGAGAGAGACGGCCATCTGGAAGAGAAAAACATTGTATATATCACTGGTTCGGGCATTGGTCATGTCCTCAATGATCTAGACAGGTTAGTTTTAGCTAACAGAACAAAAGATGGAACAGTTGAACGCACAAGTCTATGAAGATAGATGTCCCCAGCGTCTGCAGGCACGAAATCCTGCAAGGTGGATGTAGGGGATGCCCAGTCTTGTCTATCAGTCATGGCTTCTCCCTCGGTATTGTCCAGATAGATTCTTGGAAAATTAGAGCGAGTGCGGCGCAAAAACCTGTCCACATGTTGATCAAGGTAGACGAAGTCAGGGTCGTTTCTGGGATAGAGGCAGTTTTGATCAGGCCCCCTGCGCCTCCTAGTCCAGCGTCCTGTAACGATCCGCCTGGCAAGTTCGTTGAGGGCGTCGCGACCTCGTCCAGTCTCGAGGATCCGGAGTGCCCTGTCGACTACGGCTCGTACTGTTCTCTGTGTACTCGACGCAGGCGGGATCGGAACCCAGTGATCGGCACTACCTTGTCTTTCATTTCTCCAAATTTGGAGATTGTTCAGAGTAAGGTGAGCAGCCATGTTTGAATGCAAAGGGTCAAAAAAGTAACGATATGGATGTTTAGGACGTGAGATCAACCAATTTGAGGGAGGATAGGATGAGGCTTTCAAGATCGATTGTTTTGCTTGCACGAAATATCAACAATATCGGGTGGAAGAATCTATCTCTTATACTCGTTTGCATTGCCATAACTTTGCTCAACTAACCCAAGATTATCAGCAAGAAGTATCGTTAGTGAAACGAAAGAACTAAAACGAAAGAACTAACACGCAAGGCCATTTCCACATATGAAAGTGCTATTTTCGTCTATGGTGAGCCAATGTCCGGGCGAAAATACGTCGGCGGAAGAAAGAACCAACATCCAAAATTATTGGATTGGCCTGTTGGTGCTATATTTGTCCATTGTTGGCCCGGTTCGAAGGTGAGCAACGCCGCAATGTCACCTGTATCGCGGGCGCTTGCAAGAGAAGAGGTTCTACAGATGGCGTGCGGCGGGCCAATGCCGAGCGACTACTCGAAGACCCAGGCCTGCAGGCTTTATTCGGATTCGGTACCAGTTTGCCGGATCCTGCATGTTGGCTGTCTGGACGAACCTAGTCCTTCGTTCATTGGCATTAACAACCCTACTTGAGGATGTAGAGACCGGGCGCTTGTGGCCGGCGGCGAGGTTTCAGGTGATCATTGCAGCGCTTAGATAACCCTCTGGCGGGTACAGCGCGCGGCAAGGGCGCAAATATGACGCAACGTACTTAGCTTAGCGCTCACGAATACGCCCCCGCTTATCTATCCCATTTACGGTATGCTTTCTCCGGATCCTTTGTTCTCCCCAGCTTTTACTTGTCATCTTGACATCCTGCGTTTCTCATCCCTCTCCTCACGTCTGCCCACAAGTGTCGCCATGCCTCCGACGCCGAATGAGGAGGGTGCCGATGAGCTTGGCCAAAAGCCCTTGTCTTGTCTCCCAGAGCCACATCGCGGCATCTTAATCCGCGCGGTGTCAAATGTACTGTCATGCGACGAAGCTGAAGTCACTTTTGCTCAAATCGTGGACGGGATGCCATTGTCCGAGGTGGAGGAGGATTCTTACGATGATACTGCCTGCCCAGAACACCCGCTCCACGCGAAACACACACAGCTGTGCCCAGGCGTTTTGGAGAAAACCCGACAATTTCGGGATGATATCGATGCTTCGGAACTCACCTTCTCTCCACTGGTAAGCACTTTTTTGAATTAGCGAAGACCCCTAGCCTTGCTCCTATTTTGAGTGTATTCGAATGCTAACGAGGTTTCGCGCTTGCTAGTTGATTCATGATTATCAAACGGCCTCGCCCGGTTCTCGGATTTTCAACCTCCGGCTCATTGAAATGGTGGGGAGGGCTGTTCATCAAATCGCGGTGCAGTTATTCAAGTGGCAAGAAACCCATGGGTGCCATCTCGATGATGAGTTATCCAACTGGGTGGCGCCGAAGGAGCATACTGTGTGGTGGGCTCGTTTCCCAGACGGCAGAGCACCAACTCTGTTGAGGCATTCTTGGTATTGCCATTATGAAGAGTACCCGAATGGAGTTGCCGATGGAGTCGCTTACTGGGCTGAGTCCCGTATATTCGGGGGCGTTGTCTTGTTTGACCGTCGTCAACCCGACTGGCAACCTCAACCACATCCCGCGCCTCAAATCGATGTGAGTGTGCTTACCACTAACACATGACCTGGCTAACTTTATGCGATAGCCCGACGCGGTATATTTCCATTCTTGTCGTTACGGCGTAACATACCGCATCTACAAGCTCCTCGATACCCAGAAGCATGAGCTCCTCCAATTTCTTCTTTCCGACGACTCATCAACATCATCGTGTCCTCTGCCAATTGTGGGCTCCAAGGAAAATACTGAGCGAGTCGACCCAGAGGACTCGGCCGAGGAAAATGGAATCTATCGTGATAAATGGGAACGGCCGCCACTTGAGCCCGATGCATCTGATTATCGGACAAGGGATGTCCGGGAGCGATTGAACTATCCCACCATGCCGGATTGGAAGGCTTCGTCAGGCCGTGGAGCCGACAGAAGGTACTTTCTGAGGTATGGGCGGTCAGTTTATGATAGCCCCCCTGACGAAGAATTTTCGGAATAGAGTAGATATGGTTATTCCAAATTTTCTAGATGTTGTTCTTCACTCTGATTGAACCGCTGTCACCCTTGACTTCTCGGTTAATTAATTGAACAGAACAAATAGTAAGGAAAGCGTTAACGGAATCTCCAAAAGCCCTTATTTTGGCCGCTGACTATTACGTGGCAACCAGTAGCGATGAACTAATTAAGCATGTACAACGGGTAATGATTCCACATAACGGTCACCAGCTTGAATAGCCGACGTCAATATCTGCTTCATCTGTAAATCGACAGCGTCAATCTCCTCCCTCAAGTCGTTCGGCTTCGTGGATGAGCCTTCCTCGCGAAGCAATTGATCCATCAACACCTTCTTCTGGCCTTCTAGAGACTCCCAACTTAGAAAATTCTCCGATGACCCAAAACACACTCCAAAACTCTCACAGTAACAAAACGCTTGTTCAGGACACCACTCAGCTTGGCCAGTGAGCACAACCTGCCACATATATTCCGCCCAGGACACCCAGGTTCCCACTGACAACGCAAGTTGACATATCCCTGACAAATAACCTGGGCACCACTAAGTCGCTTTACAGTGGTCGGTGTAGCATGTCCGAGAATTTTGTCACTATGCCAGGCCCGTGGATGGGCATGTGCGAAAATGACAATATCAGGAAGCAGATCATAGTTGTCGATGATGTAGGATATATACACCATGGCTTTGTTTCCTTTGGTCTTGGGTATCCTGAGAGTTGCGTTATTGCCGTCTACTGTGTAAATGGCGGTTTGTAGCTCGGGAAACTCTCTCGAGATCCAACGAACCGACTGCTTGAGCGTCCGAGCTACAACCATGATCACGGTATAGTTCTGTCGCAAGCTGAGGATCTCTGTGTGACCCTTCGGAAACGTCGGCGAGATGAAAGCTGATTCATGAGTAGCGAGGATGATGTCCGGAGAGGGCAAAAGCCGCTTGACACACAGCGTGTAGATAAGAACTATCGAAACGGTCACAATGACCGAGACACCGAGGCGACGCCTGGGCAACACCATTTCATAATCATAAGGTTTGCCAAGGCGAATAAACTGCCATGAGCTGGGCCGAGAATCTCTTAGAAGTGAATCTCTGAGGGTGTGGTATCGGTATTTATTAGCGAAGCGTTGAGACTGGATGAACAAAGTTTCCTGCACTATCGAGACCTCCGTCCAGATAGAGGCAGGACCCGATAGTTTAGGCTGAAAGGGGTTTAGCGAACCACGCCTAGACTCTTCCAACTTGCGAGGCGTTCTCAATGAAGCGATGGTGGCAAAATAGCCATAAATCAACGGCTGAGCGCGCAGCCCAGCTGAAGAGCTATTGATTGATCTGCAAGCCTCATTATTTTGGTTATAACGGTGGTCGACATGGATTCGTTGGTGATATATCAACACGCCCAGATCCATGGCGCGTTGCGAAAAGGAGTTTCGATCTTTTCTGTCCCGTAGCTTCACCAACAGCATTTGTGCGCCTTCACAATGGCAACTTCCGATTATCCTCCTCTTATGACCGCCTGGGCTGGTCCATCTTCGTGCGAATTTACGTTGACAAATACTGGAGTGTCCAACGGGACCACGTTATGGCTCAACTACGGATTCGGTGACGGTTCCTTTCTTGCTATCCATCAGGATACGAAGAAGACTACGGAGTATTCAGTCTGGGCCGGTGCCCTGGTTCGTGGACAACTGTCTCAACGTCTTCGTCCGAATTGACGACGACAGCCTTTTGTTGTTCATCGTAAGCTATCTTCCTAACATGCGATCGAGGATTTAAAAGAAATCATGACTGGAAGCTAACTTGTTCACTTGCAGAGGTTACGAGTTTAGCAGCGATAGCTAGTGCCACAAGCTTGTTTCCAGCTCAACAGCGGCGCTTTACATGTCCGACACGATCACGAGCACGACGACCGTGACATCCGCAACAGCCTTTGTTCGTGTGATTGAGGTCCTCTAGGAATCGTCCGACTCATCGCTGCTATCGGTAGTGTCAGCATCAGAAGCGACAGCAACTGAAGCGGAGTCCGACACATCAGCATCTACAACATCGTCATCCGAGACTACATCTGCGTCTTCTGCTTGGGGCTCGTCCACGTCAAGCGGTGGATTGAGCACCGGAGCAAAGGTAGGTATCGGCGCTGGCGTGGGAGTTGTGGTTTTGATAGCTTGCGCTCTCGCTTTTCTTCTCTTGCGGAGACGCCGCAAAAGGAATCCGCCTTCTTCTCCTCCAGCTGCACCTGCGGTCACCGAGTTGTCCAACTCTGTCAAGGTTCCACCGTCATACCATACCGCAGAGCTCGGTGAAGAAGCAAAGATGGGAGAGCTGAATGCCAGTTCGAGAATGGGTCACCATCACGAGTTAAGTGAACAGTCTAGAATGCCAGAGTTGGGAAGTGGGTATGATGCACATGAACTAGACGCAACTGGTATGAACCGGAGGTAGCTGTTGATAGCCCGTGAAACTTTTGGCACTGTTAGATACTATGTGATGGATGTTGACTGGATTAACATCCAACAAATCGAGAGACACCGACAATAAACCCAGACCTTGTGAAGTCTTCACTGGTATATCTGGCTAGGATTTCAACAGCCACTTTGGAAACCTTGGCAGACATGTATGGTTGACATCAAGCCACGAATAATCACGCTTCTCACTGTCATAGAAGATGGGCGCAAGTCCTCCCCTCCATGTGGCCTGTTGAAGTGGTTACAACTATTTCCCCGTTACTCCCCTGAACCTTGACCCAAAGCTAAGAAGACATTGTCTAATTCGTCATAAGATGTTCATATCTTTTGCCAGTTGCTCGAGATTGAACCCCCCAGAAGCCAAACGAAGCTTTTGAATCTGCCTCTTCTCTACCAACTGTAACAATTGTGAATTTTAGATCCACGAAGGTCATAAAAAAGCAACTTACCTCTTCAATGGAACCTCGCATGATGTACCGGATGATCTTCACCTCTTGTTCTTGACCTAATCTTAGCACGCGCCCAATTGCCTGTCGCTCCACAGACGGGTTCCATTGCGGCTCAAGAAGGTGTACGCGGCTCGCGACAGAGAGGTCATTGAGTCTAGCAGTTTCAGCGTCGCTCTTCCATTGGGGGGGGGGGGGGGGGCACATACCCAA